>JAFVLL020012166.1:145549-172687 GCA_021397915.2 Tor tambroides | reverse complement strand
AACATTAAGATTTGTACTCATAGAAATGACTAAAGTAGTCAAACCTGTTCATTAGAAGGGGGCGACCCAATACTTTTGGCAATATAGTGTATTTTGTAATAATGCACCGTTGCTGAATAAAAGTAATAATTTCTTTAAAAATAATAAAATAAAATACTGCCCCAAACTTTTGCACTGTATTGTATGTCACATTGGAGATACCACATAGCCTACTGTATATTCACAAGCAGAGCTGAAGTCGTAGGTCTATGTTTGTCAGATATGAGGACTGCTGAAAAGATTTACTGTTAAGGACACACTATTGCAAATACAATGCATGAGTCATGAACAAAACATGAGGAGCGACGTACACGTGTCTGAGACTGTCTTCCTGTATATGAGAGCGTCACTATGCGTTTTGCATATTGCGGTTTGCATGTTGTGCAATCTGAGGTGGAGGAGGTGGTTACTGTCAGGATGAATGATGTAAGCGGGCTGATTATACTGCTAATGATGTGATTGGAGGAACTGGTGAAGACATGAATGAAGACAGAACGTCATTTGAGTGTTTATGCAAGAAATCATCACACGTTTGGGGAGGAATTCAATAAAATTGAGTCACGTTTTTCATGGTTAAGTCTGTGAATACTGCTATACTGTGCTGTTATAGTCCAAAGCCTGTGTGCGAGTGCCTATTTGTACATTTTTGTGGTTCATTTGTGTTTGGTTTCCAATTAAAATGTGACATTTGAGACGATCCCATTGAGCTGCAAGAGTCAGATCTCTTTCTCTCATGTTCTCTGTTTAGTTAAATGTGAATCAGATGAGAACAGGTCAACATCATGTCTTTTATCTCAAAATCAGAATATTAGAATGATTTCTGAAGGATCATGTGATGTGACACTGAAGAAATGATGCTGAAAATTCAGCTTTGCATCACAGGAATAAATTACATTTGAAAACATATTCAAATAAAAAAAAAAAACATTATTTCAAATTGAAATACCATTACTATATTTCTGATCAAATAAATGCAGCCTCAGTGAGACTTCTTAAAAAAAAACATTAAAAAATCTATTAATATATTAAAACAGAAAACACTAACATAACTGTAATCATATTAAACAATATTAGTGTTTTACTCTATATCTCAATATCCATTTTATTATATCATCCATCTAAATGAGGACATAACAGTTGACCTAAAGAAAAACGTTCAGCATTTTTAGAATAAAAACAAATATAATTTATTTTATAAATCATTTTCCCAATACATCTGGTTATCATATATTACATAAGGTTCTGTGGTAAACAACATTTATTCACCCTCATGTTGTTCCAAACTTGTATGATCTTTTGCAGAGCACGCAAGTCCAAATCATAGATAAATAAAAACTCAGACATTTCTCATAGACAAAAAGAAAGTCATACAGGTTTAGAGGTGAGTAAATGATGACTATCCCTTTAAGCTGCGGTCAAACTAGGCTTCGAGCCTGTGAAATTACATAAAACCCTGCAGCTTTTAAGTTTATGCAGAGGTTAATCTTTTATGTTTACAGTAGAAGCTCTATTCTCTCAAAAGTCTAGGTCAGAATCCACTAACTTGAATCTGAGTACTGACAATGAAACTTTAAACATATGCTTGCATTTCCAGTCTCACACATTTACATACAGTACGTCTGACTGCAAGTGAATTAAGCACAAATTCTACTGTATTCGCAGTTTTATAAATCACTTTTGATATATATAACAGCTGATTAATACCAGCAAAATTTTAATGTGTGACATTTTAAATGTGTCACATGTAATTGAGTCATCAGCGTCCCCATGTTTCAAAGGCCCTTGCTAATGCAAGAATTCATGTTCACTGATTCACCTTATAGGGAACTAGGGAGTGGAACAATCCACTCATTCTTCTCAAATTCACCTCACACACCTGTGCGTGTTAAAGCGTCTTGATTACAGCAATCAATAGAGATCATGGCTCAATGCTAAGAAAGACATCACCGACATGGCACACACCTCTCTCTCTCTGTCTGCCGCTCTCTCCTCCTCCATCAGGCCGTCTGGTGAATAAGTGACTGAGAAGATCAGGAAAAAGGGAGGCTGCAACACACACATCCAGACACAACTCACACACTCACAACTGAAACACAGCAAAGAGGAAACCTTCACTAAAATAGCCATTGAAAAAAAGACACAGAAAATACATTAGCACTTCTGCAGAAAAAGCATTACCCCACACACACACACACACACACACACATAGCGGCTGAGTGTTTGGGCCCAGATAGGCATAAAGGACATTCTATATTCAGCAGACACATTTGCGTAATTATAGAATCTCTGCCTGGAAAGACCAGGTGCCTGTGTTAGGTGCTTAATTTGTGTTTATCATGGTCAGGGTGTTTAAAATTAAATGCCTGGTCATAGTTTAATTCACTCTCCTTAATGTCATTGTGTCTCTCTGGTTACACATACACACAAAACCCAACAAAGCAGCTTACCTTTTCATAAACCTTTATGAATTTGTTTGCAGGTTAAGACCTTCATGTCTCTACCCCAAAAAACACAGGACAGCAGGAGGCAGTAGAGAGCAGCCATCCAAATCTCTCTCTCACTCTCTCTCTCACACACACACACACACACAAAATGATAAAAAATTAAGTTATTTTTTACACTGTACACACTTGCTTTTCTGTATTTTTACATTCAACAAAAAATATGATTTAAAAGCTGTTTTTAACAACAATTTTTATTTGTCAAACATTGTCACACAGGTTAAAACCACAGTTACATTTTTCATTATAACTGGATATTTAAAAGCCGTTTTATTCTCACAACATCAAAAAAGTTCATGGTTTACTAAATGTCCCAACAACAAAGCCTGGATATTACTCACACGTGTTATTTTTCTTATATTATTATATAATTATATAATACACTACTGATCAAAAGTTTGGGGTTAAGATTTAATTTTAATTCTGCAAGGATGCATTAAATTGATCAAAAGTGAAAGTGAATACATTTATAAATGATTTTATCAAACATTTATAAAGGACATTTGTAAAGTACAAGTAAATGCTGTTCTTTTGGGGAAAAAGATAAGCAGCACAACTGTTTTCAACATTAATAATAATAAATGTTTCTTGAGCACTAAATCAACATATTAGAATGATTTCTGAAGGATCATATGACACTGAGGACAGTTGTATTGCATCACAGGAATAAATTACATTTTAAAATATATATAAAAAAATAGAAAAGTTCTTTTAAATTGTAACAGTATTCCACAATATCAAATAAATGCAGCCATTTGTGAGCATAAAAGTATTACCAACCCCAAACCTTTGTAGCAGTTTTACTCAATATTACTTAATTTTACTAAAATGGCATCTAATGGCAGTCCACTTTAGCTTAAAATTTCACCAAATATGGAAACATTGTCTGTGCTATGCTTACTTCGTGGATTTTTGAATCAATCCTTTTTTCCAGACTTTTCGTCTTCAAATAATATTTAGTGCCTTGGTAATTACTTTGTCATTGTATTTTTCTGATCATATTTGTGTCAGCAATATGTTTTATACGCAATCATTTAATTATCATCAATATGCGCCATAAAGTCTCGCCTTCATTTTTGACAAAATAAAAAGCAATGTTAAAACATTTGTCAGAATTTCATAACAAGTCACACAATCTTGAAAGTAAAACAACATTTGAATGTGAATAATTTGTTCCTTTGATTTCTAACAAGGTTAAAAGTCACAAAATAAATGAGAAACCACAGAGAAAGAAACCAAGTAGTTAAAACTTAAGTTCCCTTAATTCCACCCACATTTCTGCTAACATGCTGTCTTGTGCAGGCTTGCATGTGTTTGCTTGTGTGTCGTGTGTGTGTGTGTGTGTGTGTGTTGGATTCAGCCACCTGTCAGCCCATTCTGCTGTTGATGTTTTAGGTTCCAGAACTGTGGGAGTGATCCATAAAATTCAGCCCCAGAGTCCAGCGCTGTTCACACATGCTGCCGTTACTATGAGAGACGTGAAGAAGTAGGAAAAAGCAAGCAGAATATCACAGCAAAAAAAAAAAAAAAAATCACAGACAGCCTATAATTAAATACACATAGCTGTGTCTCTCTCACCTGCTTCATAATTAATAGTTTCTCTTTCTCTTTTTATAGCTTCACTTCCATGCACATCGCTCTTTCATTTAGCCTTTTTCACTTTTATTTTGAGTTTCCCTTTCAGAGGCAGCCAAGATTCTGTGTGTGAGAGAGAAAGAGACAGTACCAGAGTTTCACAGCATGAGAGAGTACACTTAACACAACTATAAATAATGAAAACCTTCCATATCAAATCTGTTCCGTTCATAACCCTGCAGTAGAGAGACAGAACATAATCCTAAACAGAATTACTCGAAAGATAGAAGTAAAAATGAACAAGAATATAAAAAGATATTTAAATGTAAATTTACACTATTTTTCAATTGTTTGTGGCTGGTAAGATTGTTTAAATGCATTTAAAAGAAGTCTCGTAGGTTCACCAAAGATGAATTTATTTGATCAAGAATAAAGTAAAAACAGTAACATTGTGAAATATTATTACAATATTATTTAAGCATTATATTGTTATTCCAATCTTTAGTGCTTCATAATCCTTCAGAAATCTAATACGCTGATTTGCTGATCAAGAAACATTTCTTATTATCAATGTTGAAAACAGCCATGCTGTTTAATATTTTTCTTAAAACGGATAATTTTATAAGACTCTTTGATGAATAGAAAGTTCAAAAGAACAGTGTTTATTATTCGCAACTGCTACTTTGGATCAACTTAATTCAATCTTAAAAGAAAAAAAAAAAAGAACAATTGTACCAACCCCAAACTTTTGAACAGTAGTATATTTATACATTTTAAACACACACAATACAGTATTCAATATTTTTAATGTTTTATACTTAAATGTATGCCTACTTTGTATTAAAAAATCTGTTTAAAATTATATAAACTCACATGCTTTGTATGCAGCTCTGCTTCTGCAATGACTTTTGACGGATGGTATCTAGGCTGTGAGGGTGAGAAAAAGCCAAATAGCTATTTATACATTGTTTTGGAGTAGGCTACTGTTGTAGGTAATGCAGCGGTTACGGGTAATTTGACACTAATATAATAAAAGTTATATGATAATAGCAAATAACAATAGATCTGAAAAAGAAGTGTGTGTTACCATTGGGAAATTAGGAATAGCTCTGGAGCAGAAACTTTATCTTCAGCGTCCAGGGTCACCATTTCTGTTCCAAACAGGTCAACTATTGCATTCAGATTGATTGATTGATTGATTTAATCTATCAATCAATCAATCAATCAATCAATCACAGACAGGGAGAGTTTGGGAAAGCTTGCAATTTGGTTTTGTGAAATTACAAACTGCAGCTTTAAATAAAAAGATGTAATGTGTCACATTCATATTCATGTACCCACATTCCCTCACATGTAATGCCCTACTTTGAGACTTTACGGAAACTTAATAACGTCTTCAAAATGCTGGGTTAAACAAAACCCAGCGCTGGGTAAAAGATGGACGAACCCAGCAATTGGGTTGTTTTTACCCATCAGTTGGGTTACTGCCCAGAAAATTGGGTTAAACATTTAACCCAACTATTGGTTGAAAACAACCCAGCATGTGTTCTGGCCAATATTTACCCAGCACTGGGTTGTATTTAACCCAGCATTTTTGAGAGAGTGGGATCAGGTTGTATATTATACTCATGTCACATCAAATGTCAAAGTCAAACGTGACATGACTGGCCAATTGCCGAAAAGAAAAAGAAAAATATTTCTGAAGAGCACCTTTCTTTTTGAATAGTTTCTTATTAATTGTTTCAATTAAATGACCGAACTTCACCTGTTCTCTCTAGCAATTACTGAAATGTTCACGTTCACTCAAAGTGTTCAAGTACTTTTAAAATGAGAAGCATTTTAGCTCATTTTATTCAAATGCTGATGTCTGTTCACAAAAGCTACACAGTTGTTTCCTTCTGAATAATATTCAAAATCTATTCCTTTGGCATGAAATACGATTGACAGTTACACAAGTACATTAATAATGCTTCAGGAAAACCACATCTCAGAACCTTGAGACATTTTGCATAGACTGAATGTTGAATCCCTCACTTTTCACACTGCAGAACACAGGCAGATGCTAATTCCTTTTTATCACTTCAAGTTAATTGCATACGGTTTTTAATCATCTAAAATAGAACAGTTATCTTTACAGAAGCTTACAGTTCAGTGGGATTTTGTTTTCATGGTTTGAAACCACACCTACGAAACACTCACACATATTATTTCACATAAGAAATGAATGTTTTATCAATGATATAATATCTTACAAAACTTTTATAAAGAAGTTTCAGTCATGTGTTGTTAACATATTGCATATAATATTTGTGTTCAAAAGAAGACAGAAATTCATACAGATTTGGAACAACTTGATGACAGAATTGTCCTTTTTGGGGGAAATCTTAATGGTTCTTGATTTAACAGTTGTAAATCATTTTGTGCCTCAAAACATCTGACACCAGCAGAATTTCATTGTAAAATTTGAACACAATGGTCATTAATATGCTGTCAGCGAACATGCCAAGATAGTGATAAAAGACTACAGATTTTGGATCAAAGGAATCTTTTAGGATTCACAAAATTTGTCCAAAACAGTGAGCACCAGGCTTAAAATGTGCGAAAATCAAATTAAATGTTAAGTTAATATTAAGACTTATGTTAGAATTACACTCTCAGAAATAAAGGTACAAAAGCTGTCACTGGGGCGGTACCTTTTCAAAAGGTACACTTTTGTACCTATTAGGTTCAATTATGTACACTTTAAGTACTAATACGTACCTATAAGGTACCAAAATGGACCCTTTAGGTACAAAAATGCACCATTTGAAAAGGTACCGCCCCAGTGACAGCTTTTGTACATTTATTTCTGAGAGTATACGAATTGACTGAGTTCCTTCACACAGTCTCAATCACTGGATAACAAAATATCAAAAATGATATTCAATGAGAAAAAAAAAGTAGGGTAAGGCATGATTTTCTCCAGATTTGGTTGGACATTGAAAAAGTTTTGATGAAAGATTACGAAGGCAAGCATTGCATGCAGAGTGCACCAAAAAAATTCAGCACAAAAACACCATAGTAGCAGCCACTCTTCATTTGGATTTTATAAGTTTTAGAATATCATGACAAATAAAAAAGGTCAGAATTAACTCTTACTGTTATACTAAAATAGCATGCACACTGTATATACCCTGCATTCATAAATACTTCAAAGCCTAACAAGGATGTTAGAAAATAACGTCTGCAGGAATCAGCTCACCGATGGAAATTTCAGAATGGTGAGTTGAGCTCTCAGAAATCCTATTCACTGTATTCCTGCTTGCTTTCGAACTGATCTTGTGTCTTTACACATTCCAGTCCAATAAACTGACACTCAGTTATATTTCACCTTTCTATCTCCCCTCATCTCAGAAAAGATCTCTGCATTCAACTCTGACGCATCGACCGGTTGCCGACTCATCACCCTAGAGCTTTACCTCGAATGTGCTCATCCTCTCCCACCAATCTGCACTACAGTCATATTTCTACTGAGTTTACAAGACCTATTGACTCATCCTTAATGACTAGTGTTTCCTGACAGGTTCTGTATGTCTTGCATCATGATCTTGATATTTTTCCTTGTACTGAGGGTCTAAATTTAGCACTTGACTTGATTTTTTGCTACCTGTCCTAGCTGCTACTTTATATATGTACTTTCTATTAAGCATAAGAAAATAACCCTAAACAGGCTTATGGTTAATATGAAAGCAATGGTAATGCAGTTTAAGATTTATATTTTACATAAATAGCCATTCAATTCAAAATGTTTTACATTTCAATGTCTTTCATGATCTTCATTCTTTGAAATCTGCTCTGACAGAGTGATCTGTTCTCTCAGAGTCATAATAATGTTTGTGGGCGCTTCTCAGACATTTTATAAAAATAAGACGCCCAGCCATCCAGCTTTTTTAAAAAAAATTTTTTTTTAAATAAATTCATTGTCATTTTGAATCATCATGTAGGAGTCTAGGCTTTTTTTATCTTGTCAAGGGTTTGAGAGAATATTCAGAAGTCTCTCTCAATTGCAAATATCATGTGTGTGTTTATTACGCAATCCATCCATACATCGATTCTGTCTGAAGACACTGAATAGACATTGTGCCTAAATGCTAGTTGGTGAAAAATGTCAAACCTCCTCCAGAGACAGAAAAAAATATCAAACTGTCTATTTCTCTCTCACACAAACAGTTGTTCTATGGGTCAATATTGATCTGAAGCTCGATGTGAAGCTTGTAGGTGGAAAACTGAAAATCCTTAAAGGTCGACATGTTGTGCAAGTATGTAAAAAATGGGTGAGCCCTATTTTGGCATGTATACAGGTATGAATTAAAAAATTAATTCTGTGCGTTTTCAGAGCATTATATAGAAAAAGCACAATGAGGATGAAAAACAACAGCATTTACCATACATTGTGTCATTAAAAACAAAGCAAATTTCAAAATTAATAACAAAAAATGGCAAATAACAGGGAATTAAATGTGAAATATTGAAGTTTTTTTTTAAAACATACTCCAAAAAAAAAAAAAAAAAAAAAATTATTTATCCTTTAGTTGTTCCAAACTTTATTTCTTCCCTAGACAACAAAATTATTATTATTATTATTTTTTGATGCTGCATTTCTCTTATACAAGTGTAATGGGCTGTCAAGATCAAAAATAATAAATAAAAAAAAAACAAGCACTATAAAAGTATATAAAAGTATGAATTGTGCAATATATTCCAAGTTTTCTAGAGAAGAACAGAGCAAAATTAGTTTGTTATAATCTGGAAATTAAAATAACATTATTCATAATACTGTATCTACTTTTATTTTCTACATATATGCAAGAAATAATATGCAAGTTACCAAATCAAGAAAAATGCATATTTGTGACCTTGGACCACAAAACCAGTCTTAAGTCGCTGGGGTATATTTTTAGCAATAGCCAAAAATACATAGTATGGGTCAAAATTATAGATTTTTCTTTTATGCCAAAAATCATTAGGATATTAAATAAAGATCATGTTCCATGAAGATATTTTGTAAATTTCTTACTGTAAATATATCAAAACTTCCTTTTTGATTAGTAATATGCATTGCCAAGAACTTTATTTGGACAACTTTAAAGGCGATTTTCTCAATATTTAGATTTTTTGCACCCTCAGATTCCAGATTTTCAAATAGTTGTATCTCGGCCAAATATTGTCCAATCCTAACAAACCATACATCAATGGAAAGCTTATTTATTCAGGTTTTATATGATGTATAAATCTCAATTTCGAAAAATTGACACTTATGACTGGTTTTGTGGTCCATGGTCACATTTGTGTTTCACACAAATTCAAGTATTCAGACTGATTAAGAGAATCATACGCAAGAGTATGTGTGGTATCTGTAAGTAGCTGAAAAATAATATACTGTATCCATTAACTTAATTTTAAACATGTAGATTTTAGGTTAAAATGCACATATACAAAAGAAAAGTGCATTGCGTGTGTGCGCGTGCATCCAATATTCAAATAACGACAGCACTTTACTAAATGACTGGCAATACCAGCTGCCATTTGCGCACGCACACACACACATTCACACAGCTAAACCATCACTCAATCAAACTGCCCAAACTTTCATGCTTCATTAAACCACCAATATCAATGAGGCAGAAAACATGTGTGTGTGTGTGTGTGTGTGGCCACAGGGTGAAATCACATCACACAAATTTGATGGAGATTATTGGTGAAATAGGATTATTTGGCCAGCATTTCAGTAATTATTATGCAAATGTTTGCATCTGTAGATGCCAGCACTGTATCAAACCAGTTTGTGCACCAGCATTGCTGTTTCCCTTAGCACATTGTGTTAAACATTTAAGCCATGATACAATGTAAACGCACCTAGTTACAGAGAATTGTATGCATGAGAAAGTGAGTGATTGAGACTGCATGTGTGTGTTTTCAGTGTTTTAACAGATGTTTGGATAAAATGGAGCTTAATCACACATAATTCCTGTAAAGCAAAGGTCTTATCTTAATACTGTGTATTCGCGCTCTCTCTCTCTCGCTCTCTCTCCATCACAGACACACATGCTCAGGTCCTCATAGCTTAGGCTGTTTGATTGGATGGTTTCAGTTTATCCTAATATAATCCAGTTATACACAGGAGGTCTGACACAGGCAGACATTACTGGGCTTTGTATTATTATTCATTATGACTACTGTAAATGATCGGATTCTGCCCATGTGTCATAATGAAGTGGCAGGTTTTTGTAACAACAAAGACATCAAAAGCCAGTTGAAACAAACCCCTTCATTTCATCAGTAATATCTTTTAAAATCAGTATGTAAAGGGTTTTCAAACCTAAAAACAGTTTGTTGCAACTTGGTACATGTGCTCTGATGTTTTAAAAGGTCAGGCTACTGGTTGCAGACTTCAAAGAAATTGTTCACCCAAAAATTAAAATTATAGTTTACTCATATTTCATGTCAATCTAAACCTATTAGATTCATTCTTCTGTGGAACATAAAAGGAGAAATTATTAAGACTTCAATGTAGGCATGTGACACTCTCATTCAGTTACAATGAATAGGAACCAAAGCTTTTATGGTTCGAAAAAGGTCACAAAAGCCTCATAAAAGTGGTTCTTATGACTATATTCCAAGTTTTCTGACTGAAATGATACACTACCAAAATGTAAAAGTTATTCACTGATAATCTTTCCCTCCAGTGGACCATTAACTGGTGATTGGGACCAAATAATTAGGCTAAGTATTGAAGTTGGACTTGAGAAGGGAATCTATCATATTCCTGAACAAATAAGTGAGAGCAGTTTTATGAACTGGATTAAATGCTTAATTGAGAAGATTTGACTCCAAAAAAATTATTTTGAATATGAATTGGAATATAGCAAAACTGGGTCCAGGACTGCAAAAACAATAATAATGTAACATAAAAAATGAAATCTATTCCAAAAGATATTTTACACATATTTATAATATTAATTTTTCACAATGTAAATTGGGTTTTTATACATGAACATAGCTGCCTTTAAAAATTTAGGAAGGGGATCCTTTACATGACGATTATCATAACTGAGGGTCAATGGCACCTAAAAGACTGAAAAGCCCTGGAATAAACTATGTTATGATGATTCTATGGCGCATTTAATAGTTTTCTGCTGCTTACAAGGTCCAGTTCATTGTACTGGCATTGGAAAACCAAGCAACAGAATGTATCTTATAGAATGCCATGGAAAAAATACAAAGTCATTACAGAGTAAAATGATACAAGTTTCATTTTTTTGGTTGATTGAGCTACTCCTTTAAAAAGAAATTGAGGTATTATATTAAAAATAATCTATATTAAAAATAATCTGGCCACATGCCATGCAAAACTCCGAGAGCGGTAATAGCACTTTTAATGAGTTTTTATCCACCAACCTACACACACACAAGAACAGTTCATTAACCTAAATCAAAAGCAACTGAGATTGCCCTGCTTATTAATTTTAGAAGCTGGATGGGAGAGCAGATAATATTCACACAAACTTCCAGACACTTGTTATTGTAATGCAATATAACAAAGCAAGCAACTTCTTTCTTCTACCCACCTGTTCCACTCAGTGAATCCCCGCAGCGTGTGCTGTGTTTTTGTTTTTTTCAAACTCTAAGCTCCTCTCTTCTCAGCGCCGCGCGACTATCACTTCCGTGTTGGCGTGTCCCGACGTCACGCGGAATGTGAAGCAGGAAACGCGGATGTGTTGCGCTTAATCTGCATCTACAGGTATTCACACACTACTCTCTTTCTTTACTTTATTCATTCTTAACAACACAAGACGCCGTACTGCTACTGCCATTTTTAATCATGTGATTTTATAGCCGTCAGTTTAAACTCGGTGACGGGTTCTGATAGGATTCGCTTAATCCGTATGTGTGTGTGTATGTTTGTGTGTATTTGTATGTGTGTGATCCAGACGTGTTCCGATCCATATGTCGAACCCAACCCCCTTTTCAAGCTGATCTGATCCAAACGCAGTGCATCGGTCGCGGGTTGGACGGAACCGAGTGGAGGAATGCCTACCGGTAAGAGCCCAAGCCCGAGCCCGAGCTGGTCACAGCCTCAGCCCTCTGTCATTAACTTAAGACGGTTTATGCTGCAAATGTTGTGCTGCAGTGTGCATGTGAGAATGAGTCAGTGTCATTAGCCTACTGGGGTTCTGCTGATCTCAGCTTTTCACTGCTGCTTCTGCATCAACAGAAAAGCACAAAAAGTGCTATATGGTATTGCCATTGTTTTGGTATTCTCTCTTTAAGTAACTAGGTACATGAAAATGCTAATCATTCAGTAGTACCATGGTATTCCCTGAGTTCCCACGGTCACTGACAATGCAATCTGTTTTACCCATGATCCCATGCAGGACAATGAGTCAGGTCAGACTCTGTTGAGGTGTTGGCACTGATGCCATAGACCTTGACAGCAGGTGGCACTGGCATGTGATTTAGTGTCAGCATAAAATCCTGCTCAGCAGCAGAGTCCAAGATGGACAGTTTATGTAATGTATTTGGACGTACACCGAACCCCGCCCCTAAACCTACCCGTCACTGGGGTTTAGACAAATCGTACTAAATCGTACGAGTGAGGTCGTACGAATTAGCCACCTCGTAAAATATGTACGAATTGCCGTGAGATAGCGTTGTCCTGTTTGATTCTAATGTTTTGATGTTGTTTATTGTTATTGGCTGCTGTTATGTTTGGTGTTTGTGAGATTTAGTTTGCATGTTTAGTTTAGAATATAGTATAGTTTTATATGCCATTTAGTTTGCCATTTGTGGACGTTTTGGTGTTCATTAGCTTAGAAGATGGTTTTGGTATCATTTTGCATGTTTTTTGGATGTTTATCTTGGTGTTGTTGGATTCACCATTTTTGGTATTGTTTTGTTATTAATCAGTTTCAAGACTGGTTTGGTGTTGTTTACTTGGCGAGGGTTTTGGTGGTTTAGTTTAGCATGATTTTTGCCATTTGTTAAATTTGCCATATTATTTTTCCTGGTGTTTGGTGTTGTTTTCATTTATTGCTATGTTTGATGTTTGTGATATTGTTTAGTTTCGCATGTAATATAGTTTTGTGTGGCATTTAATTTGCCAATTGTGATATTGTTTAGTGTTGCATTATTTCGTCAGATTGCGTAATGTGTAGTTTGACGCAGTAGACCGGAAACCCTGAGGGTTATTGCTGCTGACGCTCTGCACTCAGAAGAGAAGTACAACACACACACACACACACACACACACACACACTCACACAGAGAGTAGGGTGACCTCTTCACTGAAGTACAAACACAGCTCCCACACCCCTCAGAGGGAGTATGATAACCTCTCTGCTCTGACACACACACACAGTCTATTTCTGGGCAGTCAGGACCCTGTAAGACGAGCCCTTTATCCTTGACATGGGATGAGAGAGAAAAATGGAGCGAAAAAGTGATTCTGTAAATGTTTTGCAGCTGCATTCACACTACAGGCCTATTTCCTTGACACAATATGACTTATTTTTCACTGTCTATTTACATTCACTTAAGACATCACTGACTGTATTATTAATTGTATACTGCATTATATTATTATATTGCATGTGCTTGACTCTAAAATGTCTTGAAGAGGTTGACAGAGTATTGCAAAATATGGCACAGACGTCAGTTGTGTCCTGACATTAGATAAATAACTGGTTCTTGGTTTCGTTGATTGCCCTGATAATATAATTCATATGTAGGTCTTAGTATGCATTAACTAAACTTACTTGAGCGGCAAGTGATTTACATCTAACCAGGCCTGTCTGCAATGTTGGCTAATGATAAGGGGTAGTCAGAGTTAGGTTCAGTTGAAGTTCATAGTGTGATTCTCTTATAACATGCATTGTTCCTGCTCCGGATTTATATTTTATGAGTCTTGTTCAATCACAAACAATCATGTTTTTGAATCCAGATCCCATTAATAATAAAAAAAAGCTTGTAAACTATATAGCTCAATTATTTATTAATTATGAGTACAATTATTATTAAGTTTTGGACACCCTTACTAGTTTCTGCTGGCAGCAAAGCATTGGCAAAATCTTAGATACAAGATTCCAAATAATCAAGATTTTGGAATACTGAGCACATTAATAAAAAACAAAAACAACAACAACAACAAAGAAATTTGTCAACTACGCAGTTCTCAGATGAAATAAAGGGCGATTTTATTATTATTATTATTAACAAAAACAACAGTAACAGCACTTATTATTATTAAATTAGGTTAAATTATTGAATTTATAAGAATAAAAATGGAGTTTTATTCTCCTACAAAGGACTTGAGTTTGCACACCCTTAACAGTTTCTGTTGGCAGCAAAGCGTTGGCAGAACTTAACTTTGGATGTAGAAGTCATTGCCAAATTTTACAAATCTTACTCAAGTCCAAACAATCACATTTTTGGAATCTGGAGAGCATGAATTAAAAAAAAAAACTCAGTTCTCAACTAAAATAAAGGACAATATTTTTATTATTTTTATTTTGTTTTAATTAAGAGTAAAACAATAATTATTATTTTAATATGAAATTAAATCTTATTTCTTATTGATAATGATAAAAATGGAGTTTTAATATTTTACAGAGGACTTGAGTTTGCATACACTTAACAGCTTCTACTGGCAGCAAAGCATTGGCAAATCCTGACTTTGGATACAGAAGTCATTGCTTGCTAGTTTGTAGTTTGCACACCTTGCTGAAAATGAGAACTGCTGTTTCAATGTGATTTTGTGTCTTTTTGTTCTTTCAGCTAGGATATCTAAGCAGCATGAGATGTTAAATCTTTCTCATATTGCAGCAAGAATTACTATGTCAGACATTCGTAATATGTACTTAATGGAATGTCAAACGATATTGTCAATTAGATTGGGTCTGTTCAAATATCAGTGAAAAAAAATCATGATTGGCAGTGTAAATGCTGTTGAAATGTCTATGTGTGCAGGGGACAATGACCGCCCAGCCTCTTTCTCTTTCTCAAGGATCTTTCCGCTTCTCTCTCTCTGAAGGAGCTCTCTGTTTATCTCTCTCTCAAGGATCTTTCTCCCTCTCTCATGGCTTTGAGATGATAATGTGCACGTTTGCAAAGCAAAGTTTGATCTTCCGTTTTGAGTGAGCCAGAGAGTTTGATCTGTGTGTGTGTTTGATCTGTCATCTCTTTTGTATTGGTGTTCCTCGCTTTCCTTTCAGCAATGTCTCATTCATATGCGCAGTGGACGACGTGCTAGTGAAGATTCAGTGTGAGGGAAAACATCAAGGGAAGGCAGCGGCGTGTGTGTTTTGTGTTGGTCAAGAGTGTGCGCGTGCATGGTGGCATTATTCGCTCAGATGCTCGTGTTGACACTGCGGTGAAATTTTCAATGTGCCAAAACACCAGCATCATCAGAATTAAATACTGCTCACCCCTCTGTCCTCATGCAGTTGCGTGTGTGTGTGTTATAGAATATGGTTAGACTTCCTGCACTGTACAGCACCTAGAGAGAAAGATAGAGAGACAGAAAGAGAGCGATTGTCTCCCAGGTCCAGTGAGCAGACACGGACATGGACTCAGAGAACGCTGATGCTGGTAGGTCTGATCCGTGTGTGTTCGTGCTTGTTTTTTGTCCGCGTGTCCTTGATTGCTTGATTTCAGGTCATTTTTCAGCATGTACAATATATAGAAACATTCAAATATACAGCCTGACAGTTGAATATATCTTAAATGGCAAAATATTAGGTGAAAAAGCTTTCATTAGAATTAACAATTGACCAATTTATCGACAATGCTAATTTTTGGCCATTTTGGCTGATTAATAGAAGTGGTAGTTCCCACTTGTGCCAAAGATGTCTGCCTGAATGTGTCGTGACGATAATTCAAAGTAGATAAGTTGATTTTAAAATTATTTAAATTAAATTAAATTTAATCTGAAGCTCACTCACAACATGCCAAAAATGTCCATCTGAATGTGTATGATTTTACTGGCGATATGTCAAAGTAGATGAATTTAATTCACATTTATTTAATTTAAATTAAATTAAATTTAAATATAATTTGAAGCTTACAACACACTATCAGTATGCAAATTAATATACTGATGTATTTTTACATTTTTATATATATATATATGGTACAACGGGGCTAAAGGCCCACCTTAAGAAAAAATGTGCAATTCACTGCGCCTAAAATGTATAATTGCAGACAAAATATATACATTGTATTGAACATTAATGGAGCAACAGATTTTGTGTGAAAATAAATCATTCAAGTTGTTTGAAAATCTTATAAATGTATGAGCTGGCAAGAGGGGCCTTTTACCCCACACACAGGGTAAAAGGCTCACCAGCATGGGGTAAAAGGCACACGGTATTGAAACAAATACTTCAGCTCAAATAATGTTTTTTTAAATTATGTCTAAGTTAATACTTGTTCAAAACAATCACTTTAGCAATGTTTGTACTATTTTCTGCTTATTTTGAAAAATAAAAGAATACATTTTTGTTCAATAAATATACTGTCATTTAGGGCTGGGCGATATATCTCATGCGAAATGCATGCGCATCTCGTCAGTAAAGCCGGTTCCTTGATTAGCGGTAAATCTCCATACCTGTTTTCAAATGGAGCGGCATTTAATACACGGAGCCGTAGTTCACTGACAAGCTACGCAATATCGGGTTCATTACCGAAGGCGATTCATCTGCGATAATGAAAGCGATATTGCGTAGCTTCTCAGTGATCTACGGCTCCGTGTATTAAATGCCGCTCCATTTGAAAACAGGTGATGGAGATTTACCGCTAATCAAGGAACCGGCTTTACTGACGAGATGCGCATGCATTTCGCATGAGATATATCGCCCAGCCCTACTAAAATAATATAATATAAAAAATATATTTTAAAATACAGAAACAAAATCATTTTAATAATTAAAAATTCTGAAAGTATTGAAGGAGATCCAATAATAATTGAATATATATTTACAGTAGTAACAACAAATGATATTTTATTATATGATTAATATCATGTTTTTAAATATGATGGTTTTATCTCTAATATGGACACTCAACATAATATATGATATTTACCATCTGAATCTAACCATGTCATGTCAACAAATGGTCAAAAGTCAGCCATCTATTAATTATCATGTTAATTACTGTGCGCCTTTAGCCCCAACAGCAGGGGCGCTTTTTACCCCAAATACCATGCTTGTACATATTCTTTCGTTATTTAAAAACTGTTGCTTTAATTATCTTAAACAAAGCTGAAAATCATAAAGAAGACCTTTGTCTCAAAATATATGCATTAATTTTAGCGATTCTCATTTGCTACTTAAATCTACAACATTTTAAAAAACAAAATATTAGATCAAGTAAGCACAGAATCAGCTTCAATCAAGAACATGGAATAAGAGAGAAAAACAGGGATTATGTGTTTGAAACAGCATATTTACATACTGCCTGAGCAAATGCCATACAAACTTCATGCTGTTTTCATAGCCAGTACACAGTATGCAGGCACACATGATTTCGTTTGTAGTCGCCTAAATTATCGCTGCCTGCCGTGTTCCCAGATGTCAGTCATATTTTTAAAAGCTAGAAGTTTGGAGGCATTTGCAGTGCATTATGGGAAATAGTAACTGGGCTAATGATGTGCAGACGATGCACACCGTGTAAATGGTTGAATTTCGCTCAAATGTAAAACTGGTCGGATGGTAGCACGAGATAAGAGGTTTTCCATTTCTTTCGCTCTCTCTTCCATTCCTTTTTTCGCTCCGTATTGACTAGCTCATGCATATTTTGTTATCTGCCCTCCACTCCATCAACCCATGCTGGTAAATTTAGCACAGTGTGTGTATCGGTGTGTTTGGGAGAGTGTATTTGTATAGACTCTTACCTGTACTCTGTCAGATGGCAAAGGATTATTTGGTTTTTACATCATATACTTTGGTCTTTAGCTTCAAATATGAATAGAAAGCTCGGTATATATACACACACTAAAGCAAACGTGCACAGATGAAAGGTCAGAGGTTAAACTCAAAGGTGGAACATTCTAGTTAGAATATTTACTATATTTAAAATCTTGTGGCAGATCAAAACAAATATTTGACTGCAATGCTTAGAAAGTTGAATAAAAACAAATATAAATGTATTTTTTTACTTTTTTTTTTTTTCCTGGATTAGTTTACTCCCCACCGGTTGTTTTGTCAGTGGTGACACAAAGGTCTTAAAGTTCTGCCTTCATTATTATGCATCATGGTCTGTCTCTAAGATAGATGGTAATTCTGTTATGGCAGCTTTCTCTCGGGCTCTGCTCTCGCTCTTCAAACTCTTAAGCTATTTCAGGTCCTCATAAGGTTAAGAGGATTTTCTCTGCAGGCACTGAATCAATCTCTTCATTTCCCCAGACGCTCTCATGTTGGCAGTAATGGGGATTCAACAGGCACCAGTGGGAATCAGGATTTGCACCCTGCTCTGGGGTGGCCCGCACAGGGTGAGCGCCCCCTGCTGGCTGTGGCTGCGTCGTCTTTGTTGTGAAATAGAGCTTTCTTCTTGGAAATGTAGATGAAGAAAACAACATCTTGATTTTGTTTTCAGAATGCCCTTGACATTAGTATTATTTATTTATATAGTCTCTTCATTTTAACTTGTTAACTTGTTTTGTGTTTTTTGAAAATTAAAAATGTGAAATCAAAATGGACCCACATTTGGAATTGTCGTTCAGTTAGCTGAATTGTCACTTGGCCTGTTTAGACCCTAATGCTCTGTTGATTATGATTATGCATCTTTTATGCCTTTCAAACTTAAATATTTGGTTCTCTGTGATGTACGTGCTTGTTGTAAATTCTCCTAATTTGTCACCGAATAACATTATCTAGCCAGCTCACAGGATATTTTGTAGAAACTGTAAATGTCTTTAGATATTTAGTGTTTTGATAGTATTATAAACAAATGAAGTCTTGTTATTCCATCATTTTCCAGAAATGTTTTTGAATTTAAAGCTGACATAGAGGGAAATTATAACACAATATAATAATTAATTTATGTAGTGAATTTATCATTTTTGTAATTTAAATTTATTATTGCAGATATATATATATATATATATATATATATATATATATATGAATGAAGAGTTTATTTGGAAAAACAGATAACTCTGTTTTTTTAATTTTCAAAAATCATGTTTTTTATTATGTTATCGTGTTTTTATTGTTTTATTGTGTTAGCTGTATTTTTTAGTTATTTTTTAATCGATTCAAAATAGCCCAACTGCAGTTTGATTGAGGTTAATTGGAATGCACAATGAAAAAACATGATTTTTGAAAATTGTTCAAAACTGTGTTATCTGTTTTTGCAAATGAAGTCTTCATACATACATACATACATATATATATCGCATCCAAAATAAAAGTTTTTGTTTGCATAATATATGTGTATGTTCTCTGTATATTTATTATGTATATATAGATACACACACATACAGTATATATTTTGAAAATATTTATATCAATATTTATATTCATATAATTTATATTATAAATAAATATATTTAATATATAAACATAACATTTTTTTGAAATATATACATGCATGTGTGTGTATTTATATATGCATATATGCATAATAAATATACACAGCACACATACATATTATATAAACTAAAACTTTTATTTTGGATGCGATTAATCGCGATTAATCGTTTGACAGCACTAATAAATATATATATATATATGTTTTGTTTTTTTACATTGTCCAAATATATATTACATAATATAATAGTATAATGTTTAATAATATGTATATTATGTAATAATATGTTGTATTTTTTTTTTCTTAACATTAATGTCCAAATATGTGTTACAGTCTGTAAAAAAAAAAGAAAAAAAAAAAAAGAAAAGTCAACTGGGACAGAAGAAAAAATGTTTATTGTCGAGAGAATCTTTTTGTGCACATTGTGTACATTATTCTAAACAAACGTGTGTAATAAATTTTCATCAAAATACGACACTTCCTTCTGTCTGCGGGTGTAAACAAGGTCGTTATGAGCAAGAAAATATTATTTTAACAAATAATATGCCCCAGTTTTTACAGACCAATCAACTCCAGTCTCACCTTTCATTATTTACTGCTGTTTTTTTTAAAAATAACTTTTAAATGCATAATTTTACAAATGCATCAAAACAGCCAATTTTTCCCTTTATTATTAATATTATTATTATTATTATTATTATTATTTATTTTTCATTTATTTATTTATTTATTATTTTATTTTAAGATTATTCTTTCTGAGTCCTGATCTCATTTCTGTCACCTCACCGACAGAACACAGTAGGTGTAACTTCCATTCATCTGTAATTGGTTGACTCTCCTGCCAGTCCCAGTAGAGGGCGAGTCCTCTACAGGTATTCAGTCCAGGTGTGTCTGAGTCTCAGACCAGGGTTGAAGCAGGAGGCAGAAAGGTCGCTGTTTTGACCAGGTTTGAGGTTCTGAGGGTCTAAAGGAGTCAACAAAGGTCAGAGGTCATGATGAGGAGGTACAGGCAGGTGCCACACTCGGAAGCTGACGGGACCTTCAGATATAGACACACCTGGGAGAGGAGATCTATCCTTAGCAGACTTGGTATATATGTGTGTTTGTTTGTGTGTGATCATGATGATTAATACAAGCCTGTTGCACACCCTTTGTTAGTAAGATTGTTGATGCATTTGTCACTTTGCCGTAGAGCTCGACTCGCTCACCCGCTCTCTTTCGCTATTCTATTTATTTCTCACCCTCGCAGCATCTCTCGCTTTTTCCGTCTTTCTGAAGTTGGATCAGGTGTTTGAGTTGATAATGGCGGCTCCTTTTCCACATCTCACTTTACAATCCCTGCACACACACACACACACACACACACACACACACACACACACACACACACACACACACACATTCTGTTGGCATATACACATGCATGCACATGCAATCCAGATTTATTATCCATGTTGGACTGGATGAATGAACAATTTCATCTCTAGCTGGTGAAAGGCTGTCAGAGCTGTGTGTGTACGTGTGTGTGTTGAATATAAGGAGTGTGCGTGTGTTTGTGTGTGTACTGGCTGCTCTGCTGCTCTCAGATTTCTTCTTTGACTTTTTTTAATAATTAATCAGCCCTTCAAACTGTGTGGCATCACACACACACACACACACACACACACAGAGACTGTAGTTTTCATCAGTCCACACATACACATTTCATCCTGACAGCTCATTTTAATATCATGCATATGTAGATTCTGAAGCTCTTATTGGCTTGAGTGGGTGAAGTCTGAATGTATGTGTCAGACTGCTTATGTTGCATATCTGTCCTATCTCATTAGGGCCATTCTTGCATTCAGAAACCTCCAGACACAGTGCAGTGAAACGCAACAGAAAGCAGGTGTCACAAGGCACATTTGTAAAGGCTGAACTTCTTTTAACTTAACAAACTGCCTCAAAATGTGATGCTATGGCAATCATTTGTGTTCATGCAGACTGAACAGAAAACATACAAAGTTGATTTAAAATGATAAGGTTGTGCATCTTTTTTATGCGTAAGACTTCTTCTCTCTTTTCACAGGTGTGTGTGGATGTTGTGGTCCTCTGCGGCCACGCTACAAGCGTCTAGTGGACAACATTTTCCCAGAGGACCCCAAGGTAACATATCACTGGAATAGATGGAAATGCAAGGAATTTCTCGAATATTAGAAGAACGGAATGAAATTGAATATTCCTGGTTGCCAACTTGTCTGCTAGGCATCCATCATCTAAGTTTTGCAATATAATTATACATGAGACATGCACAAAAATAAATAAATAAATAAATTTAAAAAAAAAACAAATATATATATATATATATATATATATATATATATGTGTGTACAGTTGAAGTCAAAACTTTACATATACTTTTCAGAATCTGCAAAATGTTAATTATTTTACCAAAATAAGAGGGATCATACAAAATGCATGTTATTGTTTATTTAGTGCTGACCTGAATAAGATATTTCACATAAAAGATGTTTACATATAGTCCACAAGAGAAAATAATAGCTGAATTTATAAAAATTACCCTGTTCAAAAGTTTACATACACTTGATTCTTAATACTGTGTTGTTACCTGAACGATCCAAAGCTGTGTTTTTTTTTGTTTAGTGATAGTTGTTCATGAGTCCCTTGTTTGTCCTCAACAGTTAAACTGCCTGCTGTTCTTCAGAATAATCCTTCAGGTCCCACAAATTCTTTGATTTTTCCAGCATTTTTGTGTATTTGAACCCTTTCCAACAATGACTGTATGATTTTGAGATTCATCTTTCCACACTGAGGACAACTGAGGGACTCATATGCAACTATTACAGAAAGTTCAAACGCTCACTGATGCTCCAGAAGGAAAAACCATGCATTAAGAGCCGGGGCGTGAAAACTTTTGAACAGAATGAACATGAGAACATTTTTCTTGTTTTGCCTAAATATCATATTTTTTCATTTAGTACTGCCCTTCAGAAGCTACAGAAGATACTTACATGTTTTCCAGAAGACAAATTAAGTTAAATTTACCTTGATCTTCAAATTCAAAAAGTTTTCACACCCCGGCTCTTAATGCATGGTTTTTCCTTCTGGAGCATCAGTGAGCGTTTGAACTTTCTGTAATAGTTGCATATGAGTCCCTCAGTTGTCCTCAGTGTGGAAAGATGAATCTCAAAATCATACAGTCATTGTTGGAAAGGGTTCAAATACACAAAAATGCTGGAAAATCAAAGAATTTGTGGGACCTGAAGGATTATTCTGAAGAACAGCAGGCAGTTTAACTGTTGAGGACAAACAAGGGACTCATGAACAACTATCACTGAACAAAAAAAAAACACAGCTTTGGATCGTTCAGGTAACAACACAGTATTAAGAATCAAGTGTATGTAAACTTTTGAACGGGGTTATTTTTATAAATTCAACTATTATTTTCTCTTGTGGACTATATGTAAACATCTTGTATGTGAAATATCTTATTCAGGTCAGCACTAAATAAACAATAACATGCATTTTGTATGATCCCTCTTATTTTGGTAAAATAATTAACATTTTGCAGATTCTGAAAGGTGTATGTAAAGTTTTGACTTCAACTGTATATATATATATGTGTGTGTGTGTGTGTGTGTGTGTGTGTGTATATGTATGTATGTATGTATGCATTTATGTATATATTTAATTTGATTTAGTAATTAAATTTTTTCAAGTATATTTATTCTTTTTTAGTTGTAGAATTAAAGTGATTGAAATAAAATTATATATATAATCTGTGAAATCTTAAAATTTACTCAAATATTTGAAAATTTGGAATGTGTTTTAATTTTCTATTTGACAGGATATTCATAGTTTTTGTAACTGATAGAATCTTGTTCATTGGCTAAGTAACGGATATTAGCCCAGATTTAGCCATTATTTTAAAATGGCCAAAATGTTGGCCTTATCAATATCTCACTGTACCATCTGTATTTATACACACCCACACACACACACACACACATAATTTGATCTACTAATTATTCAATAACTATTTAATAAAATTACACTATGAAATCTTAAAATTCAGTCAAATATTTGATTGTTTGGAATGTATTTTAACTTTCCATTTGCCAAGACTATCATTCATTTTTGTAACTGATAGAATCTTGTTCATTGACAAAGCAATGGGATACTAGCTGTTAATCTTAAAATAGCTGAAATATTGGCCTGATCAATATCTCACGGTATCATCTGCATTTTAAACAGCTCTATAGATTCATTTAAGGAGACACAGTAGAATTCTGCAGTCAACAAGTCTTGCTCATTTACGTATGTTTTTGACAGATGCTTTAAATAAATGCTTCTTTCAATACCATCTTTATATCAGAGTTCATGCACTGGGATTCAGACACATTCAAGTTGAAGTGCTGTGATCAAAATATATTTTTATCGGCTCTTCCTGTCCTCAGAGACCAGCTAAAGTAAATGCCACGCATAATAAGAAAGAAGCTGCTTGGACTATCAATCTAAATTTAAAGCACCGTTGACTAGCAGCTGTTGCTCGTTATTCATATTGTTGAAGAGAAGTGTCTTGGCACTGTTATTATCAAAATATATTATTAATGCTTTAATTTTGACCTTTGAGCAGTTTTTGAGAATGTGATATACACCAACACACACACTGGGAAGGTTTTTAACCTCGCTGTTACTCCATATTCATCACATTAACATTTAGCTCTGTTGATTAGAGGGACACACACACACACAATTGTTTTCTCTGTAGGCTAAGTGTGAGTAATATTCTCATGAGATGGTGTGACTGTTTCTACCGACACACACACACACCGATTCCCTACAGTCATGTTATGTACCGTACGTTAAAATCGTGTTAAGTTAATTAGCACTTTGAGAGCTTCAGGAGATTATTTCTCTTAAGGGATTCTGGGTAAGAGCGATTTTCTGACGCTTTCTTTTGAGTATCACTTCTTATATTCAGTAGAAAACATTCACTGTAAATATTCTACTCAGTCTTAAAAACTCAAAGATTTTAATACTTTCAAATCTTTCAAAAAATATTTATATTTCAAATATTTTACTAAGAAATCGCTAGGTACAACTGCAAACCAAAGTAGTAAACCTGCTCAAAATTTACAACAGTAGGAGATTTTCTTTAACTGGGAAAATAAAGAATAACTGCAATATAAATGAATACAGCACAATAATGCATCTACAGCGCAGACACTAGTCCAAGATTATTGCAGAAAGTGGCAGTTTCTGGTAAAAAGTCACATTTTCTTGTAAAGTTCCAGTCAAATCCTACTTATATTTTACAGTTTATTGTACTTTTTTTCCCTCAGGATGGACTAGTGAAATCTGATATGGAAAAGCTGACTTTTTATGCAGTGTCAGCACCAGAAAAGCTGGACCGTATCGGAGCGTACCTGGCCGAACGTCTCAGCAGAGATGTGGTACGACATCGCTACGGGTAAGATCCGCATGATTACAACCATACAGACAATTATTTCCCACATCGCTTGTAGTGCCAGTGCAGAATTACCTTTGACACACCTGTCATTAATGAGTCAAATTTTAAAAAGTTCATCGACCATAAATAGTTTTTACTGGCTTTAAAACTGTACTTGTATTGCATTTTTTTTTTTTTATTGTTTTTTCTTTTCTATTATAAATATATTTTTGTCCATATGATAACTGATGTTATTGTGTTAATAAAGACCTATTTAGCTTTTGTTCCTCATATTTTCTTTTTGGTATCTTAATTTGATAAATATTCTGCATATGTGTTCTAGATTAAAAAATAGTGATATGATAGAAAAATGTATCAGTTTTCAAAAAGTTCAAAAGAAGATGGCCAATTTGTGACATGTTTTCATTAATAAATGTTTTGAATGTCACTTCAGAGATGGTCAAACCGTTGTTCTTACAGTTTTATCATTTATTTTATTTTCTTACACTTTTATTTTTACTACTATTTGGAGTACAAATATGCTCAGTATGTTCAAGTGTTGATTTTTGTGTGACCTTGATTCTTGGTGTGTGTGCACAGGTACGTGGTAATAGCGATGGAGGCGTTGGATCAGTTGTTGATGGCATGTCATTCCCAGAGTATCAAGCCGTTTGTAGAGAGCTTCTTACACATGGTAGCCAAACTGCTGGAATCCAGAGAACCCGATTTACAAGTGCTGGGCACCAACTCAGTAAGTTTGTGTGAGTGTGACTGAACAAACCAGCGAATGCAATCCTAAATCTCTGCAGGAGATGCGAGAGGTTCAGGTGGAAGATGAGAAATGGCTTTGACTGTTATTCTGCCATTTATGCTATGGTGCTTTTTCCTTTTATTCTCTCTTGCACTGTCTCTCTCTCTCTCTCTCTCTGCTCACTCGATTTTCTGCTGTATTATTCCTCATATGGGTTTTTCAAATATGTTCCCAGCGTATCTGAAGCGTTGCAAAGATTCTGCTGCATTGAATTGTTTAGGTGTTTTAAACATTGCATCATCTATTGAAGGCCGAAACTACATTTCTCAGTCAAGCTGCGTAAACTAACATGAGATATTATTTAGCATCCTTGCAAAAGCAGGTCACTTGGAAATCATCATGGTATTGACATTTTGAGTGTATTAACATAGGATTGCCCACATCATTTAGTATTTTGAAATTTTCCAAACAGAAGCCAGTGAAAATAGAGGTTGATTAATGCATGTTTAATTTTGAATGGGAATGGTCATGTAAAACTAGATTATGAATGTTTTTAGTGGACTTTAGTGAAATAAAATACTACAAATGTCAAATATGTAAACTTTAAATTGTTTAATTCAAACAGGCAATGATTTACACATGCTGTATGCACTTGAACACACAATTTTGCTTCTCTAATGAGATGTCACACTTCTCTGGCTGATATCAGTAACTTCCTCTGCACATCATGGGAGGGGAATATCGCCTTCACACCTTTGCATCGGAGTGTTTTTGAATCTGTTATTGTGTGAGAAAAGATTGGGTGTGGTTGTGTTTTTCTGACATAATCATTGAGAGTGTGTGTGTGTGTGTGTGTGTGTGTGTTTTTTCCCTTGTAGTTTGTGAAGTTTGCAAACATTGAGGAGGATACGCCGTCTTACCATCGCAGATATGACTTTTTCGTTTCTCAGTTCAGTGCCATGTGTCACTCCACACACGACGACCCCGAAACTCGCAGCAGGTGTGTGCATTAGTTTGTGTATGTGGTTATTTCATATTGGGCTGTCAATAGAAAAAAACTGAAATATAATATAATATAATATAATATAATTAGTGCTGGGCAATGATTAATCGCATCCAAAATAAAAGTTTTTGTTTATATAATAAATGTGTGTGTACTATGTACAGTCAGGTCCATAAATATTGGGACATCGACACAATTCTAACATTTTTGGCTCTATACACCACCACAATGGATTTCAAATGAAACGAAC
>JAFVLL020012166.1:0-145449 GCA_021397915.2 Tor tambroides | reverse complement strand
TACACGAGTTTCACAATTTGAGTTGAATTACTGAAATAAATGAACTTTTCCACGACATTCTAATTTATTGAGATGCACCTGTATATACATATATACACGCTACTGTTCAAAAGTTTGGGGTCAGTAAGATTTTTTTTTTACATTAATACTTTTATTCAGCAAGGATGCATTAAATTGAACAAAATTGACAGTAAAGACATTTATAATGCTATAAAAGATTTGTATTTCAAATAAATGCTTCTTTAAAAAAAATGTCACAGTTTCCACAAAAATATTAAGCAGCTGTTTTCAACATTGATTATAATAAGAAATGTTTATTAAGCAATGAATCAGCATTTTGGACTGATTTCTGAAGGATCATGTGACACTAAAGACGGGAATAATAGCTGCTGCAAATTCAGCTTTATAATCACAGGAATAAACTGCATTTTAAAATATACTCAAAAAGAAAAAAGTTATTTTAAATTGTAATAATATTTCACAATATTACGGTTTTACTGTATTTTTGATCAAATAAATGCAGCCTTGCAGTGAGCACAGAAGACTTCTTTAAAAAAAAAAAAAAAAACTTACTAAGAAGAGATATACATGTATGTGTGGGTGTATTTATTGCCAGTCAAGCAAGATTTGAACTCGCAACCTCTCATACTGAAAGCAGGAAATACTCTTCTGACCCACATCATCACCCTGCACTTTGTCTATCGACAATCTGTCCTACAGCACACAACACTCTCACACTAGTCTGGTGGAGTTTGTGAAGTGTCTTATAAATGATTGATGGAGACCCTGCAGGAGTTTCCATAAACCCAGAGAGAGCACAAGAAAGCAAGCGCATGCTAACTGATGTCCATCTTACCCAGGCACTGACAACATTCTACATACGTAGCACTAAACACCGAAGCAGGTGTGCGGTCAGGTCTGAGGGTGTGTGTGTGAGCGTGTCCTGCAGTATGAGCGAAGGAGAGGGAAACAGAGATGGGAAACGAAGAGATGCTGGCAGACAAGTGTGTGAGTCAGAGAGCCCTTCTCCATATCTCCCTCCCACGCTTGCTATTTTTACAGTCTACCTCACAGCATCTTCGACCACTGCTTGGACACACACACACACACACATTTTTGGGTCTGATTGGCTGAGTTTGGCTATTTTGACCTGAATCTGCATATAGACATCTGAAATGTATGTGGCCTGAATCTGTGTGTGAAAGGACACTAAACAACTCTGTCTGTCTGCCTCTCTCTGCTGTGATCACAGTGAATAATCTTTGCACACTATAATTAACTCACACGGCTTCCTGTCTCCTCACTGTTGCTTGTGTCTGTGCACTTGTTTTTGTGTACAGCACATTCGCTTGTTTGTGTACAGTGTGTGTGTGTGTGTGTGCAGGTGAAAGCCACAAAATAACTGTAGTGCCACTATGACTCAATTTAAATGCGATATGATCACATGTGGAGTGGCATAACCTCAGGTCGTCTTGTCATTTAGAATTTCTTAGCGTCTGACAGAGAGAAAAAGAGCTGATCGATATACAAACACATGCAACCGTGTCAATGCAATTTATAAGGGATAGTTCACCTAAAAATTTAAATCGTGTAGACCAAAACCTGTATGAACACTGTGGAGCACAAAAGAAGAAATTCTGAAGAACAATGGTGTCCAAACTACTTCGAAACCTATTGACTTTCATTGTGAAGACAAAAACACGTTTTTCAAAATATCACCTTTTGTGTTCCTCAAAATAAGTAAACGATGAACTGTTCACTTAATTGTCTTATATTTTTGTGATTTTTATTTGTTTTTGTAAATACAATTTATTTTTGCAAATATGCCGTTATAAATATTGGAAGAGCTCACAGTGCTCAAGCTCTCCTCAGATGTTTTTGAAATGTGTAACTGACTGCAGTGCTCTAATATGACTGCTTTGCCGCATTCACGAGCTCTTCTTGACCTTTACTGACCTCTATAAAATTTGGACCGCAAAAACAAGCCATCAATATCAGACAGAACAACACGACGCAGTCTGCGACGAACGACCTTAAAATGTCACTTTCAGCACCACGTTGGATGGACAGCGACCGCTGCGCTTTTGTTAAATGTCTCAAGCACTGAAAACATCCACCCGCACAAATGCACTCAAACTTGGCATGATGTAATATTGCACATTTCTCTGTCTCACCTGATTCGTGGAGATCTGCGCTCGAGGGGGCACCAGCAGCTGGAGCGCGATGTGCAGCGCGGAGGTCAGCAGTCCCGCCACGATGGCCCAGGTGAGAGGCAGCGGCAGCATGCTATAGGTGGCAAAGAGCGTGAAGAGCACGTACCCTATCCCATCCCCGAGCAAGCCGTAGCCCAGTCCCGTCGCGAGGATCTGCGTGGCCATGGCGACCCAGGTCACCGCGCCGCTGTACTGCAGGTAACCGTGCGAACTCGTGTCCTTGCGCACCACCACCAGAGCGCAGATGACCACCTCGATGCCCGTGAAGAAACCGAGCAGCATTCCTTTGATCGGGTCCATCGGCGTGGACGCCAGGGTCAGGTGCAGCACGAGCAGGGTCAGCTTGGTCACCACGTCCAGAATGTTCATGACTACCACCGACTTCCGTCGCTGGCCCAGGAAGTAGCGCTGGTACAGGCGCTCGAGGTCCCTGGACTTGAAGGCGTAGCGCAGTGTGGGGAAGATGACCCCGCGGTACGTGTAGCCCCAGCTCAAGAAGAAGTCAGAGTTGCTGGGCGCGCAGTCGATCTGCAGAAAACCCAGGTCGCTGCTGGAGCGCTCAGGGAAGACTTTAGTGCCGCCGTTGTTGTGCCGGTCGCTCACCGACGTCCTGCCGGCGGACTGTTTGCGCGAACCCTGCTCGTCCGGTGAGACGGGTTTCGGGCTGTGCTCGTGGATGAAGCGCTGCTCGGTGATGTGTCGCACGGCATTCTGCCACAGCAGGCGCTTCGGTCGGTTCCCGTTGTTGTTGCTGGGGGTTTTGTTGATGGTGTACAGCTCCTCGCTCGCGCTGGAACAGCGAACCTCAGACAACTCCATTGTTCCCACGCCAGACGCGGTTCTATTTACCTACGCGCGTTCCCAGAACAGAGACAGCGAAGACGAGCAGGTGTGTGCGAGGAAGAGTGAAGGCGAACCGAACGGAGAGTGGAGAATGCATCGGGACAAGCAGACTGGTCCCACGGCAGCTGCCGCTCATCATCAAACGTCTTGTCCTCCGCGAACGTCAGAGCGATTCGGTCGCGCTAGATCGTGCCATTTGGCAGCGCAGCGCTACAGCATGGCATGCGCCCGCTGGCGTGCTGAAAAACAGCGCATCTTAACGCGGTCTGACGAAGAAAATGTCCCCCGTTGTCTGCGCGTATTACCCTCTGCGCTGCTGCAGAAGGTCTTGGTGTGGCTCTTTTTTCTTTAACGTAACCAGAGTGCACATACAAGAATGTTAAGGAGTCCTTTCCACAACGCCATTTCCACAGTCCAGTCTTTTACATTATTTGGGTCTTCTGTGGTATATTTTCCCCTCAGGAACTGACTCCAGGAATCTTTGTCATATCCAGAGGTGAGGTTTGGGGATGGAGGGGTGTCGAGAAGACCTTCCTCTTCGTCAGTTTTGGTGGTCTCGGATAGCAGAACCGGTCGCGAAGGATAGAGTGCTGAAATCCAAGAATAATATGAAACAAGCAAGCAAGCAAGCGATCATAAACAACAGAAACGTCTGTATCAGTCAGTGAAGATGCTGAAGGCTTCTGTGATGTTATACAGAAGCATTCAGTGCGTCCGCGCTCATCTGGTGGAGATGGTATTTACACTGAGCGAAAGAGAGAGAGGAGGAGTGAGTGTGTGTGTGTGTGTGAGACTGAGTCTTCCCGACGTCACGAGCTCCTTGCCTCTTTTTCCTCCCCGCGCGCAGCTTTTGTTTCGGTCCTAAGCACCGCAGAGGAGCCCGCGCATTCGGGACAATGGGGGAACACAAAGCATTTAAGAACATACTTTATATCTGCTTTCAAAAACAGAAAATAGATCAGTTTAACCAAAGTCAAAAATCAATACTACAATTACTATTCATTTATTATTAATAAAATAACCCTAAATAATAGTAATAATCCAAGTCTCTATTATAAATACACAGAATATTACTTCATGGACTTCATACGTCTTTCACAAAACCCTTTTTGGTTTGACACCAGCTTATCTGAAAAAATATCTCAATATCACTTAACAAACTAGACGCATCCTTACAAAGATGCATCCTAAATGATTCCAAAACAAAAACTGCCTTTTCTGCTCTGCCTTCAGATTTGGGGCCCCTAATTATTGGAATCAATGTAGAAAACAATAGAATTTGACATTTACACATTTGTACCAATTTTCACTCATTTAATTAAAACTAACAAGCTTAATGCTTCAGACAAATTGTTCTTTGTCTTAGGCTAGTTTCTAGCTAGTTTTTTAATCTATAGGTAGTAGGCTACTTTCGCAAGTTGCATTATGCATTGTTTATTTATTTCTATTTACATTTTGATGTTATCCCAGACAGCAACATAGTTTTGGCCCAGATCCGGCTCACATCTGCCCCGTGTGAAACCCATACGGGCCAGATGTGGGCCGACACTGGTTGCTGTCTGGGATTTTTGTTCCTAATTGTCCCCATTCTCTTTTCCAAGAACAGTATCCGTCTAACTGCCGCCGTTTTTAATAATAATGTGCGACACAGGCACGTGCACACATAGACATCAAAGGGGGCTTGAGCACCTGCCCTTTTTCTTCCTCGAGAGAAAGTGCCCTTTTTTCTGTTTTTTTGTTGTTGTTGTTGTTTTTAAATAAATGAATATATTTGTATGCGTGTTTCTGTTTCCACACAGCTTTCCCTGTCAAACAAATAAAAAATCTAAATATCAGGTCGGGTCGGAAAATGTCCGATGCCTTTCTCCCTCCGCGTCTCTGCAGCACAGCAGTGTAATAACACACATTGATCAGCACATCACATCACATCACACATAGGCAGAGAGCCACAGAAGTGGTGATGGAAAGAAAGCTACCTGTGCCTCGAATTTACAGCTAATTATCCAAAGACAAAAGAAAAATTTAATTTGTCCTGCTAACATCCATGACTCATGAGAGCTACCATGTAAGTTAGCTAAAGTTTAGCTAAGGCAATAGTACTATTTCTAGTAGGTTAGACCAGTGAGCGTTCTTTCACTGCATGATTCAGTTTATTTAAATGCAGTTAGAATGATCACAAAATTCAAGATATGGGGGCAGAAATGTATATATTTTTATAATTACATATAGTTAATCAGTATCACGCGAAGACTTAGCCTACGTTTTTTCCACAGAAAAGCAGCATGATTACAAATGTGATATTGATTTTATACAGCAGTTCGATAAACAAGAATTTAATATTAAGACACTTACGTTTTAGACACAATATTGACTGTTTTTGCTCTATTTCACCAACAAATAAAATTCCAATTTGCGTCTCTGAGCAACATGACGCTGTTTTGTTCCTGAATGAATCAACCGTGATGAATCAAATGATTCGGTTCAATCGCAATTTCTCACTTATTAACAAAGACTTGCTGCCACCTACTGGCAGTTTTAATTTCACATTTAAAATATATTAGCTTTTTTTAAAAAATTATTTCAAATATCAGTATTCAACGTTTTATGTTTAAAATATCAAAACAGTATTAATGCATTTGTAACTGCAGGTTAAATGCATTCATGTCCTGCATTGAACAGTGTGTAAATGCATCTAAATGCCCCTTCTAATGTAGCTTCTGTGTTTTCTCTGCATTGCACAGATTAATTTTGTCAATACTGATTTCATTTGCTTGGTAACAGCCCAAATGACTTATTATTCTAATTGACTGATTCAATTTAAAAATTTGACTGAAAAGATGATGCACACTTTTAGAAAAAATGGCTTTATAAAGGTAAAAAATGCCCATAAAAGGTAAAAAATCAATTTAAACTTTTGGAAAAGATTCATTTCTATCACTGCTATGAACTGATTATCACATAGAATATGAAGAATATCAAAAAACTTTAGGAGTCAGCTGTCCACGGTAGTCCTTAGATATCAGCACAATAACACACTCAGGAAAATATCATCTAATTATCCTTTCTGATAAAATCCCAGAAAATATTTAGATATAATTTTTGTCAATATTGCACACCCCTAATATATTCAACGTTTTGTTTAGAAAAAAATAAATATGAGAAGTGCCCCTTTTTCCACTTGAGCCCCTGCCCCTCAAAATATCTGTGCACGTCCCTGGTGCGAAGTCTGGGAAAAATGGCGGTAAAACAAAAAACGAAAAACTCAAATATTATTAAAGTTATACTGCAATTCGCTTTTATCATTTTTATCGAATTTTTCAGGATATTTTTAGCAACATAACACACTTAGCTCGAGTGCCGTTACCGTGACTCACCGGCTATTCGTCTTTTTCAAATATTTTTCAGCGCGAGACCCCAACCGCGGCTGATCAAAGCGGGCAGACGGCGCCTCGCGAGTGACTCATCACGTCCCCCGCTCGAGCTGCCGGCGCTTTTTTTAACGGCTGTGGGATTGTACCGTACGACACCCAGTCTTACTTTCCAGGAGTTTCTCTCTGCGTTGCTCACTTCCTTACTTTTTCTGCTTGCTCTGAAAAAAGAAGGATGATAAACTGCCACAGGAAACTCGCTCACCGGCTGCTCTGGGCCTCCGCAGTTTTTATACTCATTCAGTTCATAGAAACAAAAATATATCAATGAATCAAGTCTACCTAATACCAGTTTACAAAATCAGTTAATCAAGCCTATCTAATTCCAGGGCAGGATCATGGTCCTGCAAAACCCCTTCCTTAAAGTGACAAGTGTGATTTGGCAAAATGCATGTTAATATTAGATGACTAAATAATAACTGGGGGTCCTAGTCTAACAGTTCTGGTGTTGTACTAAATGCATCCCACAATCCAGTCAAAACCATGACTCATGAGATTGTTCACCTAAAAATAAAACTTTTATCATCATTTATTCACCCTCATGTTGATCCAAACCTTTTTCTATGAGGAACACAAATGAAGAAGTTTATCAGAAAGTTTACTCTACAATGAAAGCATGCAGTGGAAGGCATTATCTAAGCTCCTACGAGGACAAAAGTACCATAAAAGTATTATGAAACTAGAACAAATGGCTCGGGCACCATATTCCAATTTTTTTGAAGCCAAACGATAGCTTTGTTTGGAGGAACAGAAATGAATACACACTTACGCACATTCAAATATGGCATGCTGTGATCAGTTTTAAGAGACCAATGTTGTTTGGCATCACTGATATCAAATCGGTGTCTTCACATGCCAAGTTTGAACATGCTCCATGTTCCTCAGAGGAAAGTTATAAAGGTTTGGAATGACATGAGGGTGAGTAAATGTTGACAGAATCTGTCACTACATTAATGTTCTTCTGAAGTTTCTGTTGGACAAACATCAAGTCACCATCAAACCAGAGTCTGATTTATCTTTATTTAGAACAATTACTTGGTCACATAAACAAGTACATACTGTACACTACTGTTAAAAAGCTTAGGGTTGGTAAGATTTTTTTAAAGGCTGCATTTATTTGATCATAAATACAATAAAGAGAGTAATATTGTGAAATATTATTGCAATTTAGAATTTATCTTTCCAAGTTTAATATATTTTAAAAGTAATTTATTCCTGTAACAGCAAAGCTGAATTTCCAGCAACCATTATTCAGTCTTCTCATGAAAAATATTTCTCCATAAAAAAAACAAATGGTTTTGATGCTTAATATTTTTGTGGAAACTGTAACACTTTCTTAATTGAAATATTTTGTAATAATGTACTCTTAAAGTAATAATTTCCTTCACCAAAAAAAAAAAAAAATACTGCCACAATATGGTATGTCACATTGGAAATACCACATACTGTATACTCACATGCAGAGCTGAAGTCGTAGGTCTATGTTTGTCAGGACTGCTGAAAAGATTTATTTGTTAAGGACTCACTATTGCAAATACAATACATAAGTCATGAACAAAACATGAGGAGCGACATACACGTGTCTGAGAATGTCTTGCTGTATACGACAGCGTCACTACATGTTTGAATGCGGTTTGCGTGTTGTGCAATCTGAGGTGGAGGAGGAGGTTACTGTCAGGATGAGTGATGTAAGCGGGCTGATTATACTGCTAATGATGTGATTGGAGGAACTGGTGAAGACATGAATGAAGACAGAATGTCATTTGAGTGTTTATGCAAGAAAAGCATCACATGTTTAGGGAGGAATTAAATAAAACTGAGCCATGTTTTTTTATGGTTAAGTCTGTGAATGCATCCAATGTGCTGTTATAGACCAAAGCCTGTGTCTGAGGGCCTGTTTGTACAAGTTGGTGGTTCATTTGTGTTTGGTTTCCAATTAAAGTGTCACATTTGAGGCACAAGAGACAGATCTCTTTGTCTCTCTCTGTTTAGTTAAATGTGAATCAGTTGAGAACAGGTCAACATCATGGCTTTTATCTCAAAATCAGCATATTAGAATGATTTCTGAAGGATCATGTGACACTTAAGACACTAAATTCAGCTTTGCCATCACAGGAATAAATTACATTTTCAAATATATTCAAATAGAAAAACAGTATTTTAAATTGTAATAACATTACTGTATTTCTGATAAAATAAATGCAGCTTCAGTGAGGATTCTTTAAAAAAAAATCTATTAATATATTAAAACACAAAACACTTTTAAATTGAAACCATATTAAACAATATTAAAGTTTTACTGTATATCTCAACATCCATTTTATCATCTTACCCCTAAACACATTTACCTAAATGAGGACATAACAGTTAACCTAAAGAAAAATATTCAGCATTTTTAGAATAAAAACAAATATTTATTTTACAAATAATTTTTCCAATACATCTGGTTATCATATATTCCATAAGTCTCTGTGTTAAACAACAACTAGAGTGTTCACACAAAAATGAGAACTCTGTCATCATTTATTCACCCTCATGTTGTTCCAAACTTGTATGATTTTCTATCTTCTGCAGAACACGCAAGTCCAAATCATAGATATATAAAAACTCAGACATTTCTCAAGTGAAAGTCATACAGGTTTAAAGGTGAGGTGATGACCGAATTTTCATTTTTGGTGAACTATCCCTTTAAGCTGCGGTCAAACTAGGCTTCAAGCATGTGAAATTACATAAAACCCTGCAGATTTTAAGTTTATGCAGAGGTTAATCTTTTATGTTTACAGTAGAAGCTCTATTCTCTCAAACGTCTAAGTCAGAATCCACTAAACATGAATCTGGGTACTGAGGACAAACCTTTAAACATGTGTGTGCATTTCCAGTCTTACACATTTACATACAGTATGTATAACTGCAAGTGAATTAAGCACAAAGTGTACTGTGAACACAGTTTTATAAATCTCTTTTGATATATAACAGCTGATAAATACCAGCATAATTTTAATGTGTGACCTTTTAAATGTGTTGCATATAACTGAATCAACAGTGTCCCTATGTTTCAAAGGCCCTTGCTAATGGATGAATTCATGTTCATTGACTCACATTATAGGGAACTAGGGAGTGGAACGATGCACTCATTCTTCTCAAATTCACATCACACACCTGTGCATGTTTAAGCGTCTTGATTACAGCAATTATTGACAGAGATCATAGCTCAATGCTAAGAAAGACATCACTGACATGACACACACCTCTCTCTCTTTGTCTGCCGCTCTCTCCTCCTCCATCAGGCCGTCTGGTGAATAAGTGACTGAGAAGATCAGGAAAAAGGGAGGCTGCAACACACACATCCAGACACAACTCACACACTCACAACTGAAACACAGCGAAGAGGAAACCTTCACTAAAATAGCCATTGAAAAAAGACACAGAAAATACATTAGCACTTCTGCAGAAAAAGCATTACCCCGCACACACACACATACTGTGGCTCTGAGTGTTTGGACTCGGATAGGCATGAAGGACATTCTATATTCAGCAGACACATTTGCGTAATTATAGAATCTCTGCCTGGAAAGACCAGGTGCCTGTGTTAGGTGCTTAATTTGTGTTTACCATGGTCAGGGTGTTTAAAATTAAATCCCTGGTCATAGTTTAATTCACTCTCCTTAATGTCATTGTGTCTCTCTGGTTACACACATACACACAAAACCCAACAAAGCAGCTTACCTTTTCACAAACCTTTATGAATTTACTTGCAGGTAAAGACCTTCATGTCTCTACCCAAAAAAACACAGGACAGCAGGAGGCAGTAGAGAGCAGCCGTCCAAATCACTCACACATGCATGCACACACACACACACACACACAAAAAGATATAAAATGTATTATTTTTATGCTGTACACATTTTACATGTGCTTTTCTGTATTTTTACATTTTACAGAAAAAGTGTATGATTTAAAAGCTTTTTTGTTTCCACAGCATCAAAAAAGTTCAGGGTTTACTAAATATGAAAATACACAATGTAGGGAATACCTGGATAATCACTCACATGTTATTTTTTCTTTATATATATTTCATTTTTAAAATATTGTTTTAGTCCTATTTTTTGTCTTTTGAGGAAATTATTTAAACAGAACAAATTTAATTCTATAAAACTTACACTATTGTTCAGAAGTTTGGGGTCAAGACTTAATATTTTTATTCTGCGAGGATGCATTAAATTGATCAAAAGTGACAGTAAAGACATTTGTAATTTGACATTTGTGCTTATATATATATATATATATATATATATATACACATATATATATATATATATATATATGTATGTATGTATGTATGTATGTGTGTGTGTGTGTGTGTGTGTGTGTGTGTGTGAGCAGCACAACTGTTTTAAACATCGATAGTAATAATGACTCTTTCTTGAGCATCAAATCAACATATTAGAATTATTTCTGAAGGATCATGTGACACTGAAGACTGTTGTATTGAATGTTGAAAATTCAGCTTTGCCATCACAGAAATAAATTACATTTTAAAATATACCATAAAAATAGAAAACAGTTCTTTTGAATTGCAACAATATTCCACAATATCAAATAAATGCAGAAGTTTGTGAGCATAAATGTTTTAACCCCAAACTTTTGGACCAATTTTACTCTATATTACTTCATTTTACTAAAATGGCATCTAATTGTAGTCAACTTTAGCTTAAAATTTCACCAAATATGGAAACATTGTCTGTGCTGTGCTTACTTCTAGTGGATTTTTTTAAATTAATTCGTTTTTTCTTCTTCAAAAAAACATTGTTAGTGTCTTCATAATTACTTTGCCATTGTATTTTACTAATCATATTTATGTCAGCAATATGTTTTAAATGCAATCATTTAATTATCATCAATATGCACCATAATGTCTCATTTCATTTTTGATAAAAAAAAAAAAAGTTAAAACATTTGTCAGAATTTCACTGACAAGTCACACAATCTTGAAAGTAAAACAACATTTGAATGTGATTAATTTGTTCCTTTGATTTCTAACAAGGTTAAAGTTCACAAAATAAATGAGAAACTAAGAGAAGCACAGAGAAAGAAACCAAGTAGTTAAAACTTAAGTTCCCATAATTCCACCCACATTTCTGCTTACATGCTGTCTTGTGCAGGCTTGCATGTGTTTGTTTGTGTGTCGTGTGTGTATGTGTGTTGGATTCAGCCACCTGTCAGCCCATTCTGCTGTTGATGTTTTAGCTTCCAGAACTGTGGGAGTGATCCATAAAATTCAGCCCCAGAGTCCAGCGCAGTTCACACTTGCTGCCGTTACTATGAGAGACGTGAAGAAGTAAGAAAAAGCAAGCAGAATATCACAGCAATCACAGACTACCTATAATTAAATACACATATCTGCCTGTTTCTGTGTCTCACTCACCTGCTTCATAATTAATAGTTTCTCTTTCGCTTTTTATAGCTTCACTTCCATGCACATCACTTTCATTTAGCCTTTTTCACTTTTATTTTGAATTTCCCTTTCAGAGGCAGCCAACATTCTGTGTGTCAGAGAGAAAGAGACAGAGCCAGTGTTTCTCAGCACGAGAGAGTACACTTAACACAACTATAAATAATGAAAACCTTCCATATCAAATCTGTTCCATTCATAACCCTGCAGTAGAGAGACAGAACATAATCCTAAACAGAACTACTCAAAAGATAGAAGTGAAAATGAATAAGAATATAAGATGACATTTAAATGTAAATTTACACTACTTTTCAGTTGTTTGTGGTTGGTAAGATTATTTAAATGCATTTGAAAGAAGTCTCTTAGGTTCATCAAAGCTGAATTTATTTGATCAAAAATAAAGTAAAAACAGTAATACTGTGAAATATTACAATTTAAAATAACTTAATATTATATCAAGTATTAAATTATTACTCCAGTCTTCAGAAATCATTCTAATATGCTGATTTGCTGATCAAGCAACATTTATTATTATTATCAATGTTGAAAACAGTCATGCTGCTTAGTATTTTTCTTAAAACAGACAGTTTTTAAGACTCCTTGATGAATAGAAATTTCAAAAGAACAGCATTTATTATTCAAAACAGATTTTTTGGTGACAATATAATTGTTTTAACTGCTACTTTTGATCAATTTAATTCAATCTTGCTAAAAAAAAATACGTTTGAACAGTATTTATTTATTATATATACAGACTACACATTTAATATTTTTAATGTTTTATACTTAAATGTATGTTTACTTTACATTAAAAAAATCTGTTTAACATTATGTAAACTCACATGCTTTGTATGCAGCTCTGCTTCTGCAATGAATTTGTCTGTTGATTGATGGTATCCAGGCTGTGAGGGTAAGAAAAATGTTTATTAAAAGCCAAATAGCTGTTTATACATTGTTTTGGAGTACTGTTATAGGTAATGGAGCGGTTACAGGTAATTTGACACTAATATAATAAAAGTTATGTGATAACAGCAAATAACAATAGATCTGAAAAAGAAGTGTTACCATTGGGATATTAGGAAATAGGGAAACTTCATCTTCAGCATCCATGTTCAGGGTCACCATTTCTGTTCCAAACAGGTCAACTACTGCATTCAGATTGAGAAATAAATAAAATAATTTAAAAACAACACACACACACAGACAGGGAGAGTTTGGGAAACCTTGTTTGGAATTGTTATTTGCTTTTGTGAAGTTACACACAGCAGAAAAAAAGATATGAAAAGATGTAATGTGTCACATTCGTATTCAGGTACCCACATTCCCTCACGTGTAATGCCCTACTTTGAGAATTCACGGAAACTTCATAACATCTTCAAAAATATGGGATCAGGTTGTACTGTATATTATACTTGTGTCACATGAAATGATGTATTGTATTTCTGAACAGCACTATTTCATTTTGAATTGTTTCCTTAAGGTGAAAAATGAAATGACCGGCCTTCACCTGATCACTCTAACACTCTTACTGAAATGTTCACGTTCACTCAGAGTGTTCAAGTACTTTTGAAATGAGAAGCATTTCAGCTCATTTTATTCAAATGCTGATGTCTGTTCACAAAACCTACACAGTTGTTTCCTTCTGAATTGACAGTTCCACAAGTACATTAATAATGCTTTAGGAAAACCAGATCTCATTCTCAGAGCTTTGAGACACTTTGCACAGACCGAATGTTAAATCCCTCACTTTTCACACTGCAGAACACAGACAGATGCTAATTCCTTTTTATCGCTTCAAGTTAATTGCATACTGGGCTTTAATCATCTGAAATAGAACAGTTATCCTTACAGAAGCTTACACAGTGGGACTGTGATTTTTTTATTCATGGTTTGAAACCACACCTACAAAACAATACTCCATATTTATTTCACATAAGAAATGAATGTTTTAGCAATGATGTTATATATCAGGAGTTTCAGTCATGTGTTGTTAATATATTGCATATAACATCTCACCACTATCCCAGACAATCTAATATTAAACTAATGTTGTCAGTGTTGTTTAAATCTTTTAAAGCCGTGTACACACTGTACGATTTATATTAGTCCTTTACGACTGATGTTTGTCAGACTATACAAACATGTTTGTGGTACATTTGGTGTTGACGAGCTGCATTTATGTGGAATTGAAATGGTGACGAGCAAACAATAAGAATCTCTAGCATTCATTTTGATCACAGGTTGTATTAAAAACAAAAAGATGTGTGCGGAGTTGAGTAAGTGGTTTGTTGTTGTCACACTAATTGCCTCATCAGATTCTGTGCTCTTAAAGGGATAGTTCACCCAAAAATGAAACTTGTGCCATCATTTACTCACCTTCAAGTTGTTCCAAACCTGTGAGTTTGAAAAAAAATATATATATTATGGAAGTCAATGGCTACCAGAAACTGTTTAGTTACTAACATTCTTCAAAATATCTTCTTTCGTTTTGAAAAGAAGACAGAAATTCATAGAGATTTGGAACAACTTGATGATAGAAGATTTTCACCCAAAATGATCATTTTTGGGTGAATTATCCCCTTAATGGTTCTTGATTTGACAATTGTAAATCATTTTGTGCCTCAAAACTTCTGACACTGGCAGAATTTCATCGTAAAATTTGAACACAATGGTTATTAATATACTGTTGGCAAACATATCAAACTAGTGATCAAAGACGTCAGATTTTGGATCAAAGGAACCTTTTAGGATTCACAAAATTTGTCTCAGACGGTCAAATCGTGGCCGAAATCGCACAGTGTGCACTCGGCTTTAAGTGTGCGAGAATCAAATTAAATATTGCGTAAATGTTAAGAATTATGGTAGAATTATGAATTGACTGAGTTCCTTTATTTTGAGATTTAAAACTTACACATACTTCAAGTCAACATGAAACCAAATTTGTAATCCATTTACTTCAGCAATGAGAGACAAATATAATATTCAATGAGACTGGAAAAAGTTTTGACATTTCAATGAAAGATTATGAAGGCAGGCATTCTGTGTGGCGCACCAAAGAATTCAGCACAAAAAGACCAGGAACATAGAAAGTATGCAACTACTGTTCATTTCGATTTCATGCTGATCTTAAAAGCAACTTTTAGAATAATCGTGGCAAATAAAAGAACAAAATGTCAGAATGAACTCTTACTGTTATACTAAAAGAGCATGCACACTGTATATACCATGCATTCATAAATGCTTCGAAGTGTTACAAGGATGTTAGAAAATAATGTCTGTAGGAATCAGCTCACCAATGGAAATTTCAGAATGGTGAGTCGAGCTCTCAGAAATCCAATTCACTGTATTCTTGCTTGCTTTCAAACTGATCTTGCATCTTTATACATTCCAATTCAATAAACTGACACTCAGTTATATTTCACCTTTCTATCTCCCCTCATCTCAGAAAAGATCTCTGGATTCAACTCTGACGCATCGACCGGTTGCCTACTCATCGCCCTAGAGCTTTACCTCGAATGTGCTCATCCTCTCCCACGAATCTGCACTACACTCATATGAGTTTACAAGACCTATTGACTCATCCTTAATGACTAGTGTTTCTTGACAGGTTCTGTCTATCCTGCATTATGATCTTGGTATTATTCCTAGTACTGGGGGGGGTCTAAATTTAGCACTCGACTTGATTTTTTGCTACCTGTCCTAGTAGCTGCCACTTTATATATGTACTTTCTATTAAACATATCTGCTAAAAAAATGACCCTAAATAGGCTTATGGTTAATATGAAAGCAATGGTAATGCAGTTTAATATTAGCAAGATTTCTATGTTGTACACAGATGACCTTAAATTTTACATAAATAGCCATTCAATTCAAAATGTTTTAACTGGCAACATTTCAATGTCTTTCATGATCTTCATTCTTTGAAATCTGCTCTGACAGGGCGATCTGTTCTCTCAGAGTCATAATAATGTTTGTGGGCGCTTCTCAGACATTTTATAAAAATAAGATGCCCAGCCATCCAGCTTTATTTTTGTAAATAAAATCGTTGTCATTCTGAATCATCATGTAGGAGTCTAGGTTTTTTTTTATCTTCTCAGGGGTTTGAGAGAATTTTCATAAGTCTCTCTCAATTGCAAATATGCATTTGTTTATTACGCAATCCATCCATACATTGATTCTGACCGAAGACACTGAATAGACATTGCGCCCAAATGCTAGTTGGTGAAACATGTCAAACCCCCTCTGGAGAGAAAAAAAAATCAAACTGTCTATTTCTCTCTCACACAAACAGTTGTTCTATGGGTCAATATTGATCTGAAGCTCGGTGTGAAGCTTGTAGGTGGAAAACTGAAAATCCTTAAAGGTGGACATGTTGTGTAAGTATGTAAAAAATGGGTGAGCCCTACTTTAGCATGTTCTGTATATGAATTGAAAAATTAATTCTTTCTTTCAAAGCATTATATAGTAAAAGTACAATGCGGATAAAAACCAACAGCATTTATCACATTGTGTCATTAGAAACAATTTTCACTCTCAAAATAAATTTCACAATTACAAAAATGCCAAGTAACAGTGAATTAAATATATTATAAATAATTATAAATATAAATCTAAATAATAAATATATATATTGTTTTCATTTCCAGTTTAAAACAAACTAATTTAGTTAAAATTAAATTAAAATGTTCATTTTTTTTGGATGAAAATAATAAAAAAAATAAATAAATTAAAAATGTATTTTTTTCCTTCATCCAAAAAATGAACATTTTAATTTAATTTTAACTAAATTAGTTTGTTATAAACTGGAAATGAAAACAATATTCCTGAACATTCTTCATATTATAAGATCTACTTTTATTTTCTACATACAGTACAGGTCAAAAGTTTGGAAACATTACTATTTGTAATGTTTTTGAAAGAAGTCTCTTCTGCTCATCAAGCCTGCATTTATTTGATCAAAAATACAGAAGAAAAACAGTAATCTTGCAAAATGTTATTACAATATAACATAATGGTTTCTGTTTTAATATACTTTAAAATATAATTTATTTCTGTGATTCAAAGCTGAATTTCCATCAGCCATTACTCCAGTCTAAAGTGTCACATGATCCTTCAGAAATCATTCTAATATGCTGATTTATTATCAGTGCTGGAAACTGTTGAGCTGCTTAATATTTTTTCGGAACCTGTGATATTTTTTCAGGATTCTTTGATGAATAAAAAGTTAAAAAGAAGGGCATTTATTTAAAACAGAAATCTTTTCTACCAATATACACTACTGTTCAAAAGGTTGGGGTCAGTAAATTTTTATTCTTTCTTTTATTGAAAGAAATTAAAACTTTTATTCAGCAAAGATGTGTTAAATTGATAAGAAGTGATAGCAAAGATTTATATTGTTAGAAAAGATTTCTATTTTGAATAAATGCTGTTCTTTTTAATCTTTTATTCATCAAAGAATCCTGAAAAAAGTATTGCAGTTTCCAAAAAAATATTTGGCAGCACAACTGTTTCCAACATTGATAATTCTAATAATAAATCAGCATATTAGAATGATTTCTGAAGGATCATGTGACACTTTAGACTGGAGTAATGGCTGATGGAAATTCAGCTTTGAATCACAGAAATAAATTATATTTTAAAGTATATTAAAACAGAAACCATTATGTTATATTGTAATAACATTTTGCAAGATTACTGTTTTTCTTCTGTATTTTTGATCAAATAAATGCAGGCTTGATGAGCAGAAGAGACTTCTTTCAAAAACATTACAAATAGTAATGTTTCCAAACTTTTGACCTGTACTGTATATGCAAGAAATAATATGCAAGTTACCAAATCAAGAAAAATTTACATTTGAGTTTCACACAAATTCAAGGATTAAATTAATGTTTTCAGACTGATTAAGAGAATAATAAACAAGAGTATGTGTGGGTTTGTCTGTATCTGAAAGTAACTGAAACATAATATATTGTTTCCATTAACTTGATTTTAAACATGAAGATTTTAGGTTAAAATGCATATATACAAAAAAAGTGCATATTTTAAGCGCAATCACTGCAATGCGTGTGTGCATTGCACGCGGTATTCAAATAACGACAGCACTTTGCTGAATGACTGGTAATACCAGCTGCGCACACACACACACACACACATACACACACACAGCTAAACCATTACTCAATCAATCAAACTGCCCAAACTTTCATGCTTCATTAAACCACCAATATCAATGAGGCAGAAAACACTGTGTGTCTGTGTGTGTGTGGCAACAGGGAGAAATCACATCACACAGATTTGATGGAGATTATTAGTGAAATAGGATTATTTGGCCAGCATTTCAGTAATTATTATGGAAATGTTTGCATCTGTAGATGCCAGCACTGTATCAAACCAGTCTGTGCACCAGCATTGCTTTTTCCCTTAGCACATTGTTAAACATTTAAGCCATAATATAATGTAAATGCACCTAGTTACAGAGAATTGTAAGTATGCATGAGAAAGTGAGTGATTGAGACTGTGTGTGTGTGTGTTTTCAGTGTTTTAACAGATGCTTGAATAAAATGGAGCTTAATCACACATAATACCTGTAAAGCAAAGGTCTTATCTTAATAGTGTATTCGCTCTCTCTCTCTCTCTCTATCACACACACACGCGCACGCTCAGGTCCTCATAGCTTAGGCTGTTTGACTGGATGGTTTCAGCTTATCCTAATATAATCCAGTTATACACAGGAGGTCTGACACAGGCAGACATTACTGGGCTTTGTATTATTATACATTATGACTACTGTAAATGATTGGATTCTGCCCATAATGCGCCGTAATGAAGTGGCGGGTTTTTGAAACAACAGAGACATCAAAAGCCAGTTGGAACAAACCCCTTTCAATTCATTAGTAATATCTTTAAAATGAGTATAAAGGGTTTTCTAACCTAAAAGAGTTTGTTGAAACTTGGTACATGTGCTCTGAAGTTTTGACAGGTCAGGCCACTGGTTGCAATTTCAAAGAAACTGTTCACCCCAAAATTAAAATTATAGTTCACTCACATTTCATGTCATTCTAAACCTATTACATTCATTCTTCTGGGGTATAGAAAAGGAGAAATTATTAAGACTTCAATTATGTAGGCATACTCTTTTCCATTCAGTTACAATGAACAGGAATCAAAGCTTTATGGTTCAAACAAAGTTCACAAAGCTTCATAAAAGTGGTTCTTATGACTATATTTCAAGTTTTCTGAAACGACACAATTCCAAAATGTAAAAGTTATTCACTGATAATCGTTCCCTCCAGCGGGCCATTAACTGGTGATTGGGACCAAATAACTAAGTACTGAAGTTGAACTTGAGAAGCAAATCTGTCAAATTCATGAACAAATAAGTGAGAGCAGTTTTATGAATTGGATTAAATGCTTAATTGAAAAGATTTGACTCGAAAAATGATTTTGAATATGAATTGGAATATAGCAAAACTGGGTCCAGGAGTACAAGGTAGTGCTAGTGGGTCTGTGGAAAATTTTATGAAATATAGTAAAAATGCAAAAGTAAATAAATATAAAAATTAATTAATTCAAAATTATTAAAATCAGCTAAATAAATAATAAAAAATAATAAATATATATTTTTATTTTATATATTTAAAAAAATTAACGAATAAATAATACACCTAACAGTACAATATATAGTGAGTAGAACAATGTAACATAAAAAATTTAAAGTTTTCCAAATGATATTTTACAAATATTTATAATATTAGTTTTTAGATTTTTATACATCAATATAGCTGCCTTTAAAACTTTAGATTGTGGATCCCTTGCATGAGAACTATCATAACTGGGGGTCCATGGCACCTAAAAGACTGAAACCCCCTGGAATAAACTACATTATGGAGATTCTATGGTGCTTTTTAATACTTTTTGCTGTTCACAAGGTCCAGTTCATTGTACTGGCATGGGAAAACCAAGCAACATAAGTCTCTTGTAGAGTGCCATAGAAAAAAGACAAGTACACATTCACTGAAGAGTAAAAGATAGAAGCTTCATTTTTTGGCTGAACTACTCCTTTAAGAAGAAATTGAGAGTAAAAATAATCTGGCCACATGCCATGCAAAACTCTGAGAGCGGTAATAGCTCTTTTAATGACTTTTATCCACCAACCTACACACACACATACAAGAGCATGTTCATTAACCTAAATCAAAAGCAAATGAGATTGCCCTGCTTATTAATTTTAGAAGCTGGATGGGAGAGTAGATAATATTCACACAATCTTCCAGAGACTTGTTATTATAATACAATATAACAAAACAACTTCTTTCTTCTACCCACCTGTCCCACTCTGTGAATCCCCGCGGCGTGTGTCGTGTTTTTTTTTTTTTCAAACTCGACGCTCCGCTCCTTCTCAGCGCCGCGCGACTATCACTTCCGTGTTGGCGTGTCCCGACGTCACGCGGAATGTAAAGCAGGAAACGCGGATGTGTTGCGCTTAATCTGCATCTACAGGTATTCACACACAACTCTCTTTCTTTACTTTATTAATTCTTAACAACACAAAACACCATACCGCCATTTTTGATCATGTGTTTTTATAGCCGTCAGTTTAAGCTTGGTGACGGGTTCTGATCATAGGATTCGCCTAATCCGTATATGTGTGTGTGTGTATGTGTGTGTATGTATGTGTGTGTGTGTGTGTGTTTGTAGGTGTGTGATCCAGACGTGTTCCGATCCATATGTCGAACCCAACCCCCCTTTGATCTGATCCAAACGCAGTGCATCGGACGCGGGTTGGACGGAACCGAGTGGAGGAATGCCTACCGGTAAGAAAGAACCCGAGCTGGTCATAGCCTCAGCCCTCTGACATTAACTTAAGACGGTTTATGCTGCAAATGTTGTGCTGCAGTGTGTATGTGAGAATGAGTCAGTGTCATTAGCCTACTGGGGTTCTGCTGATCTCAGCTCTTCCCTGCTGCTTCTACATCAACAGAAAAGCACAAAAAGTACTATGGTATTACCATTGTTTTGGTATTCTCTCCCTAAGTAACTGGGTACATGAAAATGCTATTCATTCGGTAGTACCATGGTATTCCCAGAATTCCCACGGTCATTGACAATGCAATCTGTTTCACCCATGATCCCATGCAGGACATCAGACTCTCTTGAGGTGTTGGCACTTCTGCCATAGACCTTGACAGCAGGTGGCACTGGCATGTGATTTTAGTGTCAGCATAAAATCCTAGTCAGCAGGGTCCAAGATGGACATTTTATGTAATGTATTTGGACATCTCTGATTTGAATGTTCCGGAAGAGCTTATGAAAGTCTTCTGCAACCAAGAGAAATTGTTACGCTTCATTCTTTAGTGTTATTTTAGTATCATTCCATTCAGTTGTAGTTTTTATTTTGAATTCGTTTTTGTCACATTTTCTGTTTTTATTTACATTTTTATTTAATTTTCAGTTATTTTAGTATATCAAGTTAAACTAAATAATAAAAAAAAGTTTCCTTGTAATTTAACATTTCTATTAATTCAAGTAACAAACATGATTTATTTATTTTTTTGTGGTTTTAGTTTCTTTTCTTATTTATTTATTTAGATGTTACTATGGTAACAACACTGTGTTGTTTAGTCTTATTTGATTTTGTCAGCTATTTAGGCTCTTTGTGATATTCTTTACTTTGTTGTGGTTTTGATTTAGTTTAGTTTGGTGTTGTTCAGTTGGTTTTGTTTTGGGGGGGATTTTATTGGTGTTGGATTTAAAGTTAGTATGAAACAGAATTGTGATTGTATTTTCTCTTCTATTGTGACATATCTGTTTGAATTCTACAGTATATTCTGATTGAGCCATATTTGAAACTGTATTGAATTGATAAACATTCGTTCACACATTAATTTAGCAAGTTGTGACAACATCATGTAGTAACAACTTCTTTTAGTATTTTATTTTCACATTCACATTTAACATGTTTAAGTAGCATAACATAGTCCTTCTCAATTTTAGCTGTGCAAATATATCTAACATTTCGTAAACAGTTTAAGTAAACTCTAATGTATGTTTATTTGAGAGATTTCTTCCACTGCACAGTATATAATGCCATACTGTTTAATCTTTTTGTGTTGTTTTTTATTGTTATTGGCTGCTGTTATGTTTGATGTTTGTGATACTTGGTTTGCATATTTATGTAGTATAGTTTTATATGTCATTTAGTTTGCCAGTTGTGGACATTTTGGTGTTAATTAGCTTGCAAGATTATTTTGGTGTTGTTGGATTGATTTTTGATATTTTACTATTAATCAGTTTTCAAGACTGGTTTATTTTGCGATGTTTTGTGGTTTAGTTTAACATGTTTAGCCATTTGCTAAATTTGCCATATTATTTGTCCTGGTGTTTTGGTGGCGTTTCCATTATTGCTATGTTTGATGTTTGTGACATTGTTTAGTTTTGCCTGTAATATAATTTTGTGTGGCATTTAGTTTGCCATTTGTGATATAGTTTAGTGTTGCATTATTTCGTCAGATTGCGTAATGTGTAGTTTGATGCAGTAGACCAGACACCCCTGAGGGTTATTGTTGCTGACGCTCTGCACTCAGAAGAAAAGTACAACAAACACACACACACACACACTGAGAGTAGGGTGACCTCTCCACTGAAGTACAAACACAACTCCCACACCCCTCAGAGGGAGTATGATAACCTCTCTGCTCTGACACACACACAGTCTATTTCTGGGCAGTCAGGACCCTGTAAGACGAGCCCTTTATCCTTGACATGGGATGAGAGAGGAAAATGAAGAGTAAAAGTGATTCTGTAAATGTTTTGCATCTGCATTCACACTACAGGCCTATTTCCTTGACACAAATATGACTTATTTTTTCCTGTCTATTTACATTCATTTAAGACATCACTGACTGTATTATTAACTAGTGGTCTAACATTGTTTAGTAGTACTTTTACTATTACATGATATTGCATGTGCTAGATCTAAAATGTCTTGAAGAAGTTGATAAAACACTGCAAAATATGGCACAGATGTCATTTGTGTCATGACATTAGATAAATAACTGGTTCTTGGTTTCGTTGAGTGCCCTGATAACTCATGTGTAGGTTTGAGTATGCATTAACTAACCTTACTTGAGCGGTAAGTGATTTTCGTCTGAACAGGCCTGTCTGCCATGTTGGCTAATGATAAGGGGCAATCAGAGTTTGGTTCAGTTCAATTTCATAGTGTGATTCTCTTATAACATGCATTGTTTGTGCTCCGGATTTACATTTTATGAATCTTGTTCAGGCACAATCAATCACGTTTTTGAACCTAGAGCGCATTAAAAAAAAAAGAAAAAAACTTTTGTCAACTACATAGCTGTCGTCTAAAATAAAGGAAAATTATTATTAAAGTTTACACCAGTTTCTGTTGGCAGGAAAGCTTTGGCAAAACCTCAGTTTAGATACAGATCCAAGTAATCAAGCAGTGCTTATTATTAATATTAAATTAGGTTAAATTATTGAATTTATAAGAATAAAAATGGAGTTTTATTCTCCTACAGAGGACTTGAGTTTGCACACACTTAACAGTTTCTGTTGGCAGCAAAGCATTAACATTGGATATAGAAATCACTGCCAAATTTTATAAATCTTACTCAAGTCCAAATAATCACGTTTTTGGAATCTGGGGTGCATTAATAAAAAAACAACAACAAAAAAACAGTTCTCCACTAAAATAAAGGACAGTTTTTTTATTTTGTATTAAGAGCAAAAACAATGATTATTATTTTAATATTAAATTAAATCTTATTTCTTATCGATAATAATAAAAACAGAGTTTTAATCTTTTACAGAGGACTTAAGTTTGCATACCCTTAACAGTTTCTGTTGGTAGCAAAGCATTGGCATATCTTGACTTTGGATACAGAAGTCATTGCTTGCTATAGTTTGCACACCTTGCTGAAAATGAGAACTGCTGTTTCAATGTGATTTTGTGCCTTTTTGTTCTTTCAGCTAGTGTATCTAAGCAGCATGAGATGTTAAATGTTTCTCATATTGCAGTAAAAATTGCTATGTCAGATATTCGCAATATGTACTTAATCGTATGTCAGATGATATTGTCATTTAGATTCGGTCTGTTCAAATATCGGTGAAAAAAAATCCATTGATTGACAGTGTAAATGCTGTTGAAATGTCTGTGTGCAGAGGACAATGACCGCCCAACCTCTCTCTCTCTTTCTCAAGGATCTTTCCGCTTCTCTTTCTCTCTGAAGGATCTCTGTGTTTATCTATCTCTCAAGGATCTTTCTCCCTCTCTCATGGCTTTGAGATGATAATGTGCACGTTTGCAAAGCAAAGTTTGATCTTCCGTTTAGAGTGCGCCAGAGAGTTTGATCTGTGTGTGTATTTGATCTGTCATCTGTTTTGTATTGGTGTTCCTCGCTTTCCTTTCAGCAATGTCTCATTCATATGCGCAGTGGACGACGTGCTAGAAGATTCAGTGTGAGGGAAAACATCAAGGGAAGGCGGCGGCGTGTGTGTTTTGTGTTGGGCAAGAGTGTGCGTGTGCATGGTGGCATTATTCGGTCAGATGCTCGTGTTGACACTGCGGTGAAATTTTTTAATGTGCCAAAACACCAGCATCATCAGAATGAAATACTGCTCACCCCTCTGTCCTCATGCAGATGCGTGCGTGTGTGTGCGTGTGTTATAGAATATGGTTAGACTTCCTGCACTGTACAGCACCTAGAGAGAGAAAGATAGAGAAACAGAAAGAGAGCGATTGTCTCCCAGGTCCAGTGAGCAGACACAGACATGGACTCAGAGAACGCTGATGCTGGTAGGTCTGATCCGTGTGTGTTTGTGCTTGTATTTTTTAACCGTGTGTCCTTGATTGCTTGATTTCAGGCAATTTTACAGCTTGTATAATATACAGAAATATTAAAATATACAGACTGACAGTTGGATATATCTTCAGTGGCAAAATATTAGGTGAAAAAGCTTTCATTAGAATTAACAATTGACCAATTTATCTACAAGGCAAATTTTTGGCCATTTTGAGATCATCGGCCAATAACAGCCATTTTGGCCGGTTAATAGAAGTGGTAGTTCCCACTTGTGCTGAATGTGTATGATTGTTGCGACAATAATAATTCAATTAAATAATTTTAAATTCAATTCATTTAATTTCATTTAAATTTAATTTGACGTTCACTCACAACATACCAAAAATGTCTGTCTGAAAATAAAATTAAATGTAAATATAATTTAAAGCTTACAACACACTGTCAGCATGCAAATTTAAATACTGATCTATTTTTATAAAATTTATATAAAAAAAATTGGAACTAGTTAAAGGTGCACTGTGTAATATTTAGGATGATCTATAGACAGAAATGCAATATAATATACATTACTACGTTTTCAGAGGAGTATAAAGACCTTATTTAATAAACCGTTATGTTTTTATTACCTTAGATTGAGCAATTTCTATATACATACACCGCGGGTCCCCTTACATGGAAGTCGCCACCATGTTTCTACAGTAGCCCTTAACGGACAAACTGCTCTACAGAGCGCGTTTCGTCACTATGTTGTTCTTGCGAAAAAACACTGACACAAGGATGAACAAGTAACAGTAATATTCGCAATGACATCGGTTTATTGAATAATTAAGTAAATATAATTCCTTAATTTACCTTTGTAAAGAAACCTCATTGATCTCTGCGGTCTCAGACGACGGCATCTTAGCCCTGTATCGGCCACCGTAGCTTCTCTAAAGGGAGGGGTGAGCGGGGGACTGAGCCGTTGGATGCAATTCGCAACCTCAACCGCTAGATGCCGCTAAAATCTACACACTGCACCTTTAACCTCACTAATTGATTAGTTAGTTATTGGAGTTAAAATAATGGTATGTTGCTCTTTTTCGGTTATGTAAACCTTACTTTAAAAATAACAAATTAATAGCCAATATGTGAATAACGAACAAAGATAAAGTAAAAAAGTTTAAACAGTGGCCCTTGGTGATTCATAACATGCAAGTCAATGGCTACCATCATTTTGATAGTCAAAAAACATATCAGGCAACACAAAATTAATACCTGTGGCTCCTGACGATATATTGAGGTCTTACGAAGCGCAACGATGAGTCTGTGCAAAAACATTAGTACCTGTAAACCAGAGCCTCAGGTAAATGTTGAAGTCTGATTCTTTTGATTGGTCTGGTTCTTTTGGATGATAAATTTTCAGTAGTTGCTACTTTCTGGTAACTCTTTATTCTGCTCAGGGGGTTCTCAGGTGATGAATTAAAGTTATTTGACAACAAGTTGCATCTAGATATTTCACCTGAACACAATTTTACATAATGCTACTTTAGCATGATTTTTGCTCATGGTGATGTGTTGCTGATGTGTACCTGTTGCAGTGTATCAACATTGTGTGCATGAAATAGACACTGATGCCGTCAAAATGCTAAGAAGCACTAATTAAACGTCATTGTTTTGGTCAATGAAATCAATTTATCACCGACTGTATTTGCTGCTTATCTGGCGGTAACAGCTGGAAGAACTCATGCAGAATCTGAACTATTTTGGCTTAAACCGATTTTATTTTATTTTATTTTACTTTACAACTTTATTTTATTTTTATTTTATTTTTTTGCTCTTTCCAGGTCATTAAAATTTTGGTGCATCACTATTATTAACTTATCAGAACAAAAGTAGTGTTTTTTTTTTTCCTTGCCAGTATTTGTTATTATTAATGACGCTTTCACATATCAGATATTTTATCCTAGCTGTTTTATTTTATTCTATTATTTAGATTCAGTTACAGGGATAGTTCACCACCATAAAATCTATTATTTATTTACTCACCCTCGTGTCTTTTCAAATGTGAACTTTCTTTCAACTGTGGAAGGTTTGGAATGACAGATTTGGGTGATAAATGATGATCAAATGTATTTTTGGGATGAACTGTGACTTTAACATACAGAACATGTTTACATTAATATTTCACCAAGACAAGTATTTTAACCATTCATGTGCAACCATGCCATGTGTCAACTACCCTTTAGCATTATATTGACCATCCTGATCTTTAAATATTGGCTTCAGCCACTGAAAAAGCCATGTTGATCGATTACTAATTAGAACTATAAAGAACATGGAATAAGAGGGAAAAGCAGAGGGATTATGTGTTTGAAACAGCATATTTACTTACTGCCTGAGTAAATGCCATACATGCTTCATACTGTTTTCCTAACCAATGCACAGTATGCAGGCAGGCATGATTTTGTTGCTAGTCGCCTAAATTATCGTTGCCTGCCGTGTTCCCAGATGTCAGTCATATTTTTAAAAGCTAGAAGTTTGGAGGCATTTGAGCTGCATTATGGGAAATAGTAACTGGGCTAATGATCTCATAAGTGCATGGCAAATGTGCAGACGATGCACACCGTGTAAATGGTTGAATTTCACTCAAATGTAAAACCGGTCGGATGGTAGCACAAGATAAGAGGTTTTCCGTTTCTTTTGCTCTCTCCTCTATTCCTTTTTTTCGCTCTGTATTGACTAGCTCATGCATATTTTGTTATCTGCCCTCCACTCCATCGACCCATGCTGGTAAATTTAGCACAGTATGTGTTTGGGAGAGAGTGCATTTGTATAGACTCTACCTGTACTCTGTCAGATGGTAAAGGATTATGGGTTTTTACATCATAGACTTTGGTCTTCAGCTTCAAATATGAGCAGAAAGCCGGGTATATATATACACACACACTAAAGCAAACACACACAGATGAAAGGTCAGAGGTTAAAATCAAAGGTGGAACTTTCTAGTTAGAATGTTAGAATACTATATTTAAAATCTTTTGGCAGATTAAAAAATATTTGATTACAATGATTAGAAAGTTGAACAAATATAAATATAAATGTGTTTTTTAACTTTCTTTTTTTTATTAATTTACTCCCTACAGGTTGTTTTGTGTTTATGTCATGTGTGGGCACAAAGGTCTTAAAGTTCTGCCTTCATTATTATGCATCATGGTCTGTCTCTAAGATAGATGGTAATTCTGTTATGGGAGCTTTCTCTCGGGCTCTGCTCTCGCTCTTCAAACTCTTAAGCTATTTCAGGTCCTCATAAGGTTAAGAGGATTTTCTCTGCAGGCACTGAATCAATCTCTTCATTTCCCCAGACGCTCTCATGTTGGCAGTAATGGGGATTCAACAGGCACCAGTGGGAAGCAGGATTTGCACCCAGCTCTGGGGTGGCCCGTACAGGGTGAGCGCCCCCTGGTGGCTGTGGCTGCTTTCCTCATGGAAATGTAGATGAAGAAGAAAACAAAAACTTGATTTTGTTTTCAGAATGCACTTGACATTAGTTTTATTTATTTTGTCTCTTCATTTGTGATTGACTCTGTGATGTATAGAATGTGGTTGTTGTGAATTCTGCAGATTTGTCACCAAATAACATTATCTAGCCAGCTTACAGGGCATTTTGTAGAAACTGTAAATGTCTTTTGATATTTAGTATTTTGATAGTATTATAAACAAATGAAGACATGTTGTAAATGTTATTCTATCATTTTCCAGAAGTGTTTCTGAATTTAAAAGCTGACATAGAGGCATTATAACACATTATAATAATTTATATAGCGTATTTATAATTTATGTAATTTCCATCTATTATTGCAAATAAAAAAATTAATATCATTTTTAATATAATCCAATTGTTATTATATATATTATATCTATATATCTTAACGTTAAGTTCCAAATATATATTACAGTCTGTAAAAAGTCCACTTGGCCAGGTTTTTCTTTGAAAAAAAAATCATAAATATTATAAATGAAAATATTTCATAAATATATTAAATTTTAATCAAAATATGATAACGTCTTTACTTCCTTCTGTCTGCTGATGTAAACAAGGTCATATGAGCAAGAAAATATAATTGTGACCAATAATATGCCCCAGTGTTTACAAACCAATCAACTCCAGTCTCACTTTTCATTATTTACTGCTGATTTCTAAAAATAACTTTTAAATGCATCAATTTTAAATGCATAATTTTACAAAGTTCAATGCATCAAAAATGGATTTTTTTCCCCCTTTATTATTATTATTATTGCTATTATTATTATTATTGTGTGTATTTTTTTTTTTTTTTTTTTTTTAAGATTATTGTTTTGTCCTGGTTTCATTTCTGTCTGTCACCTCGCAGACAGACCACAGTAGGCGTAACTTCCATTCATCTGTAATTGGTTGGCTCTTCTGCCAGTCCCAGTAGAGGGCGAGTCCTCTACAGGTATTCAGATCAGGTGTGTCTGAGTCTCAGACCAGGGTTGAAGCAGGAGGCAGAAAGGTGATTGTTTGGACCAGGTTTGAGGTTCCGGTGATCTAAAGGAGTCAACAAAGGTCAGAGGTCATGATGAGGAGGTACAGGCAGGTGCCACGCTCAGAAGCTGACGGGACCTTCAGATACAGACACACCTGGGAGAGGAGATCTTTCCTTAGCAGACTTGGTATCTATGTGTGTTTTTGTTTGTGTGAGATCATGATGATTAATACAAGCCTGTTGCACACCCTTTGTTAGTAAGATTGTTGATGTATTTGTCACTTTGCAGTAGAGCTCGACTCGCTCACCCGCTCTCTTTCGCTATTCTATTTATTTCTCTCCCTCGCAGCATCTCTCGCTTTTTCCGTCTTTCTGAAGTTGGATCAGGTGTTTGAGCTGATAATGGCAGCTCCTTTTCCACAGCTCACTTTACGATCCCTGCACACAAACACACACACACACACACACACACAAACACGTTCTGTTGGCATATACACATGCATGCTCATGCAATCCAGATTTATTTTCCATGTTGGACTGGATGAATGAACAATTTCAGCTCTAGCTGGTGAAGGGCTGTCAGAGCAACGTGTGTGTTGACTATAAGGAGTGTGCGTGTGTTTGTGTGGGTACTGGCTGCTCTGCTGCTCTCAGATTTCTTCTTTGACTTTTTTTAATAATTAATCAGCCCTTCAAACTGTGTGGCATCGCACACACTGACACACACAGACTGTAGTTTGCATTGTGCCTTTCGTCAGTGCACATACACATTTCATCCTGACATCCTGATATTGTTCTCAAGGGACAATACTATAGAAATGAAACTTGGATATATTTTAGAGTAGTCAATGTGCAACTTGTATAGCAGTGAAGATTTACTGTCCTCTGAAAATAACTCAACATACGGCCGTTATTGTCAAAAAAGCTGGCAACAAAAGTGAGTACACCCTAAGTGATAACAGCTATACTTCGTTTAACCATGCAAAGCCACATGTCCTATTCATCATGTTCATTCTTTGAGTACAATTCTCATAATGACCACTGGATGTTCAACATGGCACCTCATGGCAAAAAGCTCTCTGAGGATTTGAGAATTAGAATTGTTGCTATACACAATGATGGCCTATAGGCTGTAAGAAGTTCAGTAACACCCTGAAACTGAGTTACAGTACAGTGGCCAGGGTCATACAGAGGTTTTCCAAGACGGGTTCCACTCAGAACAGGCCTCGCAAGGGTCAATCAAAGAAGTTAGGTCCTCGTGCTGTGCATCAGGTGCAGAAGCTGACTTCAAACAACAGATGCATGAGTGCTGCCAGCATTGCTTTAGAGGTTGCAGAAGTGGAAGGTCAGCTTGTCAGTGCTCAGACCATACGCCGCACACTGCAACAAGTCAGTTTGCATGGCTGTCATCACAGAGTGAAGCCCCTTCTGAAGCTGGCTCACAAAAAAGCCTGCAAACAGTTTGCTGAAGACAACCTGTCCAAGAGCATGAATTACTAGAACCATGTCCTGTGGTCTGATGAGACTCAGATAAACTTGTTTGGCTCAGATGGTGTCCAGCATGTGTGGTGACACCCTGGTGAGGAGTACCAAGAAAATTGTGTCTTGCCTACAGTCAAGCATGGTGTGGTAGCATCATGGTCTGGGGCTGCATGAGTGCTGCTGTACTGGGGAGCTGCGGTTCATTGAGGGAAAAATGGATTCCAACATGTACTGTGACATTCTGAAGCAGAACATGATGCCCTCCCTTCAGAAACTGTGACGAACGGCAGGTTTCCAACATAATAATGACCCCAAACAGACCGCCAAGATGTGATGATGAAGCTGAAGGTGAAGGTGATGGAGTGGCCAAGTCTATCTCCAGACCTGAACCCTATAGAGCAGATGTGGGGCATCCTCAAGCGGAAGGTGGAGAAGCACCATGTGTCTAACATCCAGCAGCTCCATGATGTCATTATGGAGGAGTGGAAGAGGATGCCAGCAACAACCTGTGCAGCTCTGGTGAACTCCATGCCCAGGAGGATTAAGGCAGTGCCTGAATAGCAATGATTTCCCCACAAAATGTTGACACTTTGGACACAGTTTTGACATGTTCACTTAGGGTGTACTCATTTTTGTTGCCAGTTATTTGGACAACAATGGCTATATGTTGAGTTATCTCATTAGGGCCATTATAGCATTCAGAAACCTCCAGACACAGTGCAGTGAAATGCAACAGAAAGCAGGTGTCATGAGGCACATTTGTAAAAGCTGAACTTCTTTTAACTCAACAAACAGTCTTTAAATGTGATGCTATGGCAGGAGATGCTTAAAACTGTTAAAATAGAAAAACAATTACAAAACCGTGCAGACAGATGTAAGAACGGTACCTTAGATCTGTTTATTTCATTAAATGCACAAATTCAAACGCACTACAGTCATTTGTGTTCATACAGACTGAATAGAAAACATACAAAGTTGATTTAAAACATCAAGGTTGTGCATCTTTTGTATGCGTAACACTTCTTCTCTCTTTTCACAGGTGTGTGTGGATGTTGTGGTCCTCTGCGGCCACGCTACAAGCGTCTAGTGGACAACATTTTCCCAGAGGACCCCAAGGTAACCTGTCACTGGAATATATTGAAATGCAAGGAATTTCTGAAATATTAAAATAACAGAATGGAATCCATCTTAAGTGCATTACATCTTTGTTTGTAAAATAATTATTGATGAGACATACACTACATACACTATATATATATATATATATATATATATATATAATCTGTGAAATCTTAAAATTCACTCAATTATTTATTCAAAAATTTGGAGTGTATTTATCAGATTTTGTAACTGATAGAATCTTGTTAATTGGCGAAGCAACAGATATTAGCCATTATTTTAAAATGGCCGAAATGTTGTCCTGATCAATATCTCACTGAATCATCTGTACTTACACACACACACACATATACATAAAATTTGATAATAATTGAATAATAATTATTCAATAACTATTTAATAAAATTACACTATGAAATCTCAAAATTCAGTCAAATATTTTAAAATTTGGAATGTATTCTAATGTTCCGTTTGACAAGACTATCAAATTTTGTAAATGATAGAATCTTGTTAACTGGCGAAGCGTTGGATATGGCTGTTAATCTTAAAATGGCTGAAATATTGGCCTGATCAATTTCTCAATGTATCATCTGCATTTAAACAGTTCTATAGATTCATTTAAGGAGACACAGTAGAATTCTGCAGTCAACAAGTCTCATTTACTTATGCTTTTGACAGATGCTTTAAATAAATGCTTCTTTAAATACCATCTCTATATCAGAGTTTATGCACTGGGATTCAGACACATTCAAGTTCAAGTGCTGTGATCAAAATATATTCTTATCGGCTCTTCCTGTCCTCAGAGACCAGCTAAAGTAAATGCCACGCATAATAAGAAAGAAGCTGCTTGGACTATCAATTTAAATTTAAAGCACCGTTGACTAGCAGCTATTGCTCGTTATTCATATTGTTGGAGAGAAATGCCTTGGCACTGTTATTATGAATATATATTATTATCGCTTTAATTTCGAACCTTGACCTGTTCAGCAGTTTTTGAGAATGTGATATACACCAACACACACACACTGGGAAGGTCTTTAACCTTGCTGTTACTCCATAATCATCACATTAACATTTAACTCATTAACATTTGATTAGACTGACACACACATACACACACACACACACGATTGTTTTCTCTGGAGGCTAAGTGTGAGTAATATTCTCATGAGATGGTGTGACTGTTTCCACTGACACACACACAGAGAGGGGCAGATTCCCTACAGTCATGTTATGTACCGTACGTTAAAATCGTGTTAAGTTAATTAGCACTTTGAGAGCTTCAGGAGTTTATTTCTCCTAAGGGATTCTGGGTAAGAGTGATTTTCTGATGCTTTCTGTTGAATAACACTTTATATTCAGTAGATAAATATTCACTGTAAATATTCTACGCAGTCTTCAAAACTCAAAGGTTTTAATACTTAAAAAAAAAAAAATATTTCAAATAGTTTTACATAGACATTGCTAGGTACAATTACAAATCAGAGTAGTCCAGAAAAAAGAGCACTTGCTAGTAAAAGTATTTATAAAACCTTCTTATAATTTTAGGATTATTTAATAATTATTAACAACAGTAGGAGATTTTGTTCAACCGGGAAAATAAAGAAAAACAAATGAATACTGCACAGACACTTAATAGTACAAGAATATTGCAGAAAGTGGTGGTTTCTGGTAAAGTTCCAGTCAAGTTTTAGTTGTATTTTACAATTTATTGCTTTTTTTTTGTTTGTTTGTTTCTCAGGATGGACTGGTGAAATCCGATATGGAAAAGCTGACTTTTTATGCAGTGTCAGCACCAGAGAAACTGGACCGTATTGGAGCGTACCTGGCCGAACGCCTCAGCAGAGATGTGGTACGACATCGCTACGGGTAAGACACGCATGAATGCAACCACACAGTTATTTCCTACACCGCTTCAGTGCCAGTGCAGAATTAACTTTGATACACCTGCCAATTTTAAAAAGTTCATCGACATAAATAGTTTTTACTGGTCATAAAATTGTACCTGTATTGCATTATTGTTAATTGTTTTTTTTTTTTTTTATTACCAATATTTTTCTCTTTTATGATAATTATATTTTTGTCCCTGTGACGACTGATGTTATTGTGTTAGTCTAGACCTCTTGGTAAAATGGCACTTGTCACCAAAAACAAAGACATATTTTGCTTTTGTTCTTCATATTTTGTTTTTGGTTTCTTAAAAGGATAGTTCACCTAAAACCGAAAATTCTGTCATTAATTACTCTCCCTCATGTCGTTCCAAACCCTTAAGACCTTCGTTCATCTTCAGGATACAAGTTAAGATATTTTTGATGAAATCCGAGAGCTTTCTGACCCTGCATAGACAGCAACGCAACTGACACGTTCAAGACCCAGAAAGATAGCAAGGACATCGATAAAATAGTCCATGTGACATCAGTGGTTCAACCGTAACTTTTATGAAGCTACAAGAATACTTTTTGTGCGCAAAGAAAACAAAAATAACGACTTCATTCAACAATTTATTCTCTTTCGTGTCAGTCGCATTCAGGAGAGTACCACGACGCAAATCTGTTAGAAGATGGCCAATTTGTGACAGATGTTTTCATTAATAGATGCTTTGAATGTCACTTCAGAGATGGTCAAACCGTTATTCTTACAGTTGTAATATTTTTTTATTTTTATAATTTAATATTTTTTTTACTATTTTATTATTTTATTATATTTCTTACAATTTTATTATGTTATTTTATTTTCTTCCACTTTTTTATTTTTATTAGTATTTGGAGTACAAATATGTACAGGAAGTGTTCATTTTGGCCCCTGATTCTTGGTGTGTGTGTGTGTGTGTGTGTGTGTGTGTGTGTGCGCGCAGGTACGTGGTAATAGCGATGGAGGCGTTGGATCAGTTGTTGATGGCGTGTCATTCCCAGAGTATCAAGCCGTTTGTGGAGAGCTTCTTACACATGGTAGCCAAACTGCTGGAATCCAGAGAACCTGATTTACAAGTGCTGGGAACCAACTCAGTAAGTTTGTGTGTGTGTGTGTGTGTGTGTGTGTGTGACTGAATAAACCAGTGAATGCAATCCTAAATCTCTGCAGGAGATGCGAGGAATTCAGGTGGAAGATGGGAAATGGCTTTGACTGTTATTCTGCCATTTATGTTATGGTGCTTTTTTCCTTTTATTCTCTTTTGCACGCTCTCTCTCTCTCTCTCTCTCTGCTCACTCAATTTTCTGCTGTATTATTCCTCATCTGGGTTTTTCAAAAATGTTCCCAGCAGATCTGAAGCGTTGCAAAGATTCTGCTGTAGGGCTGGGCGATATGACCAAAATCTTATATCACAATATAGCTAAATTTATATCACGATCATGATATACTTATAAAAAATGTTTTTAGAACTATATTAAAAATTTAAAAATGTTTTTATGACATTAAAATCTTTGACACCATAGAATTTTCATAATCTTTATCACCAATGTTAATATCAAACAAGCTCACTGAAGATAAACAATGATGAAATAAGGATAAGAAACTAATTGCAAGAAATAGGACAAAAAACTACAATAAATAAACGCTACATACATTGTGTAAATTAATTAGTCTTCACTGTGTTAATTATATCTATCTATCTAGATATAGATAGATATAATTAACACGTGTTATGTATAGATTCTATACATATAAATCTTATTATTACTATTATTATTTTCTTCTTATTAAAGTTACAAGAGTGAGTTAGTCAAGAGCAGTGAGAGATTTTCTCTCACTGTTGTTTGATTAGGCTAATATGAATGCTAGACAGGACGAATATTGGACAGCTTCCCCTTTAAGACCGAAGTCCGGATCGAATATACTGTTACATATACGCGTTTTCTTTTTCATCTGTTTACTCTCTCTTAAGACCTAAATCACTGTGCGTTTGAGGATACTTGCAAAGACGGGGATTCTGACGCATATAAGTGTGTTTATGTAATCGTTCAAAGCCAATAAAGCCACAAAAAATGCGCGCTCCTCTCACACAGAAACAGAGACGGCGCATGCATATAGCTCTGTTGTTTGTGTTTCAATGGCTTAAAATCGGTTGTTTTAAAACTGCAGTGCTTAAAAACGCGTGTCCATCCTACAGATGTAGTCCCTCGTTTAGGAACGAGCTCCTCGTTTTGTCCTGGCTGGTCGTTCTCCACCTGCTTCTGTCTCCCCTTCACGCCTAAAGATCGCAGTCATCCAAATGATGAAAAAGTATTACTGTAAACAGTGTATTTTGCGACACCACAAAATAAACGATAGAGCATAATATGAAACGATAGACTATTTCGTCCATCCGATATATATTGTCATATCGCACAGCCCTATTCTGCTGCATTGAATTGTTTGGGTGTTTTAAACATTGCGTCATCTATTGAAGGCCGAAACTACATTTCTCAGTCATGCTGAGAACTAACATGAGATATTATTTAATATCCTTGCAAAAGCAGGTCACTTGGAAATCATCACAGTATTGACTGCTTGAGTGTATTAACATAGGATTGCCCACATTTAGAAACTTTCCAAACAGAAGCCCGTGCAAACAGGTTGTTTAATGCATGTTTAATTCTGAGGGTCAGACAACAGCTGGAAATGGTTATGACTATTATGAATTATGTTTTTAGTGGACTTTAGTGAAATAAAATACTACAAATGTCAAATATGTACTCTTTAAATTGTTTATTTCAAACAGGCAATACTTCACAAATGCTGTATGCACTTGAACACACACTCTTGCTCCTCTAATGAGATGTCACATTTCTCTGGGTGATATCAGTAACTTCCTCTGCACATCATGGGAGGGGAATATCGCCTTCACACCTTTGCATAGGAGTGTTTCTGAATCTGTTATTGTGTGAGAAAAGATTGGGTGTGGTTGTGTGGTTTTCTGACATAATCATTGTGTGTGTGTGCGTGTGCATGTGTGTGTGTGTGTGTGTTTTCATTGTAGTTTGTGAAGTTTGCAAACATTGAGGAGGACACACCATCTTACCATCGCAGATATGACTTTTTCGTCTCTCAGTTCAGTGCCATGTGTCACTCCACACACGAGGACCCCGAAACTCGCAGCAGGTGTGTGCATTAGTTTGTGTCTGTGGTTATTTCATGTTGGGCTGTCAAGACAAAAATAATTAAAATAAGATACTCATAATATAATATAAATGTATACATTACAATATTGTGTGTTTGCAATGCAAAAGATTCCTATTTCAAAAAATGCTGTTCTTTTGAAATTTCTTGAACTGTCATTAAAGAATCCTGAAATCATGGTTTCCACAAACATATTAAGCAGGACAACTGTTTAAAACATTGATAATAATAAAAAATGTTACTTGAGCAGCAAATCAGCATATTAGAATGAATTCTGAAGGATCATGTGACACTAAAGACTGGAGTAAGGATGCTGAAAATTCAGCTTTGCCATCACATGAATAAATTACATGTTAAAATATATTAAAATAGAAAACAGTTATTTTAAACTGTAATTTGTAAAAATAACTGTTTATACATTTTTATGCATTTTTGCAGTATTTTATATACACCGTGTGCATAATTATTAGGCACGTTGATATTCTGATCATATTTTTTTCGAAAGCACATTTTACCAATTCCAAACCACATCAATCTTAATAAATACTAAAAATTTTGTATTTAATCATTTATGAGTGATATGTAATTGTCCATGAAGGCTTGAAATGAAAAACTCCTTATATTCAGGTGTCCAGAATTATTAGGCATGTTTTCTTTTACTGATAAAATGAGCCAAAAAAGAGGTTTAACTCAGACTGAAAAGTCAAAAACTATTAAATCCCCATGAGAAATATTCAAAACTAGTGCAATACAGAAATTGCCAATATTGAAGGATCAGTGCCACATTCTCTTGTACCACTTTTTGAAGAATTTATCTTCAAGAATCTGCCAGTAAGTTTTAGGAGCTCATTTTTAGTCAATCCTGCAAGACAGACTTATCAGGATAGGAGATGGAATAAAAATGAGCTCCTAAAACTTACTGCCAGATTCTCGAAGATAAATTCTTCAAACAGTGGTACAAGAGGATGTGGTGCTGGTCCTTCAAGAGTCACTCACAACTTATCTGTTGATAAAGCCTATAAAAAATTAATGTCTTAATGTATTTTGCAATATTTCAGCATGTTATTCTTATTAAGTGAGGGTAATTTTTTAGGATTTTTTACCCAAGCAAAGTCTCTGAGAACCTGACACATTGCACTTCTGGAGACTCCAGGAAGGTTGCAGTTCTGGAAAATGGTGGTGCTGGAGACTAAATGTTTCCTGATGGTTTTACACCTAATTCTTCACATTAATTCTTAAATCTTTTGCAGTTAACGTGTCTTTTCTTCTGCACCTGTTTTTTTCTGACCCCGCTGTCCAATGGTCATGTCTTTACTTTGCAATTTCTGTATTGCATTAGTTTTGAATACTTCTTATGGGGATTTAATAATTTTTGACTTTTCAGTATCAGTTAAACCTCTTTGGCTCATTTTATCAGTAAAAGAAAACATGCCTAATAATTCTGCACACCTGAATATAAGGAGTTTTTCACTTCTAGCCTTCATAGACAATTATATATCACTCATAAATGATTAAATACAAAATTAATAGTAGTTATTAAGATTAATGTGGTTTGCAATTGGTAAAATGTGCTTGAAAAAAAAATATGATCAGAATATCAACGTGCCTAATAACAGCGGTGTGTATATATATATATATATATATATATATATATATATATATATATATATATATATATATATATATATAAAACAAATTAAATTGAAAAAAATTATAATTGCATTTTAGGGGGCAAAAAAAAAAAAAATATATAAAACAAATTAAATTGAAAAAAAATTATAATTGCATTTTAGGGGGCAAAAAAAAAAATATATATATATATATATATAAATTTAATTTGTTTTAATTTAATAAACAAATTAATTAAGGAAAAAAGTTTTTATCCACTAGCAGGAAAACCTATAGGTGGATTCTGAAGTCAGTATTGAGAAAAGGTCTAGCATCATTTGTTTCCAGCTGCCAACTGTTTTGATATCGTGTTAGTGATGCAGTCAGATTCCTATAGTTAAAATATGACTTAAGTATCCAAATACTCTTGGGACCACTATAATTTGTCCTCTTTAAATGACACTAATGAGTGCATTATTTAGTGTTCATTTATTTAGTGTGTTTAACATGTTCTTGCTGTAGGATTCGTGTAGCAGGCATTAAGGGTCTCCAGGGTGTCGTCAGAAAGACTGTGAATGATGAACTGCAGGCAATCATCTGGGAACCTCAACACATGGATAAACTCATCCCCTCCATGCTGTTCAACATGCAAGATAATGAGGACTCCGAGAGGTACAGTACACACACACTCACACTTGAGAAGGCAAAATCATTTAATTTTTTATGCTCAAGGTGATATTTGCTGTTCAATTTGTTCTTGATGTTTTTTATTCTGTACCATGCACTGAATAAAATCACCAAACACACGGAGAGGCAAGGAGGAAGATTTTCTTGATAAGAGAGCTTTGGCGGTCCACATGTAGAGGGCAATCAAGGATATCTGATTCCTTTAAGGTTGTGTGTGTTTGTGTGAGAATAAAACGTGAATGTTTCTCAGATAAGGGCTCCTGTGTGCACAGAATATTTAAGTTTAATTGCCTGTTTGTGTTTTTGAGTATGGAAACATCAATCGTACCCCTCGAAATCCAATCAGATGCATCGATCAGTGATTAAAGTTGCAAACACAAACCTGGGCATGTGTTTGATTGACGTGTGGAAGCTGGTCGGGAATGACATCTGACCCACTAATGTCACAGCGGATACTTTTCTCATCTGAAAGCTTATCTCTCTGAATATATTAAGATGGTGTTTTTAAATGTTTCATTCAACTAATTATTTACTGTAATTACTTTATCGATGCACAGTTCTAAAGAGTATAACTGTGAGTATATAATCTAGTTATAAAGAAAATTGCATAATCGACTATACTATTCATACTATTTTTGTAGTATACTTTATACAATATGCAAATTTTCTGTGTGCATAGAATTAACAGACTTCTTGCATTAGCTAAAATGCGCAATATGCAAGTAGTGAATACTGCTCTGAGTGCGCTGTCCTGCAATGCATTGGACTGATCTTGTCAAAGCATCTCTAATACTGTATGACTATTAACTATTAACCATGATTTGACAACAAAAACTTTTTATTGACTTCTTATTTATAATTTCTACATAAAATTAGGTTAAAATGGAAGTTGGTGGATTCTGTTTGGTGTACAAGCAGGAAAAAATTGGGAAAAAGGGATTCATTCCAATGATATTGTTCTTGTGTGTCGTTATGGTTGTAGCTGTGGTGTAAAACGTATCTAATTTTTTTTTTTCTAATAAAAATTGTGATTGCAATATTTAAAAAAAGCTCCAGATTTACTGTTCTTGTTTATAGGGCTGCACAGTTTGTGATGTGTATATATAAATATGGTAACACTTTAGAATAGGGAACGCTTATTCACTTAACTACGACTTTTCCCTAAATTCCTAATTTGCTGCTTATTAATAGTTAGTAAGGTAGTTGTTAACTTTAGGTATTGGGTAGGATTAGGGATGTAGAATAAGGTCATGTAGAACAAGGCATTAATATGTGCTTAATTACTACTAATAAATGTCTAATATTCTAGTAATATGCATGCTAATAAGCAACTAGTTAAGAGACCCTAAAATAAAGTGTTACCATAAATATAACTTTAAAAATAATAATAATACCTATTACTATTGTAATATTTCTGAGTTGCTCTAAAATAGCGAAAACTCTGGATCAAGAGCTGCTTACGTGTAAAAGAACACAGTGCTGCGCTTCACTATGAAATTTGCAGCACATGTATTTATTTATTTATGATTAAATTGCAGCCTTTGTGATTTGATAATCGCACTAAGCCATAAGACAATTTTGGTTTTATTCGGGTTAATTGTGCAGCCATAAATCATTATAGTTATCATCCATGGTGTGAACAGCCCTGTAAACAGCAAAGTAGGAAAGTAATGTGACAACATTCAGTTTAAAACCTGGTGCATACTATTTTACGAACTTTTTAGAAAAAACAGCAGGAAATATATAATATATACTGTGAAGTAAGCAGTATGCAAGTATTCCTTTACAAAACATAGCCACTGTTTGCGGTTGCAATGCTTTAATTCACAGCACTCTGATTAAATTGAATATGTGACTATTATTGGCTCCAGAAAACACATACACACACACACACTGCTGGTGTGTGTGTGTGTGTGTGTGTGTGTGTGTGTGTGTGTGCATAGTTGTGTGCTTATTCCAGCTTTTCAAGGTCGTCAGATTCTGTTAATTGCTTTCCATGGGCTGTCGGTGAGCCGAAGGGACAAAGAGTGTGTGTGATAGAGAGAGTAAGAGAGATGGCTGGGTTTCTTCCTAAAAGGTCTTAATGCATCATTTAATACACTTGTGTGTTTGACATCAGAATGCAGAATGTGAAACCACACACTGTAAACGACAGTTTAGTACATTGCACTTACACCTATGTGTATGTTTCTCTCTCTCAGGGCTGTAGAGGAAAATCCGGCTTCACTGGCAGAGAGTTGCTTTCGAGAGTTGCTGGGTCGCGCCGCTTACGGCAACATGAACAATGCTGTGCACCCTGTACTGGTGTAAGTACCATTGCCATTGCTTTAGTGTGCTGTAGGCACCATTATCCACTGCTATTGTTTGAATTGTCACTATGGCAGCCGCAGTGGTTCACTCACTATCCGCTTGTTAAGTCGTGACGTAAGGAATGCTGTTTCCATGTCCAAGCCTCTACTCATTTCATTTGAGAATACTATCTCAACAGCTGTTCATGAGCTCATATTACACATTTAAGCATTTAAAAACTCCCAGACACAAATATTTTAACGATTTATAAAAGATGAATCACTCTCTGGCCATCTGAGATTTCGGGATTGAGATAAAGGTTAGGATTATAATTTTTCATAACATCGTGAGTGTATATTAGCATTGTTTGTTGTTTTCTTGTGGCATCTGATACAGCGTTTGGACCAAAATAAACAAGCTTTGACTTTAAGTTGAGGGTTTTGTACTGGGCTTGTTGACATGATAGTAGCATTACAGTGTGATCAGGGTACCATGACTTCAAAATGTTTTTAAAAATTTTAAAACGCACACATCTAGCAGTGTCACTGGGACTCTAGACTGGGAGCTATTGTGAAGTTGCTATTGCAGTTAAATATTTAGTTTTATAACTTCCATTTTTTTGTTGCTATGGGAACCTCCGTATCATAGGATTCACTTTGATAGTCTTTGATTTAGTTATTTGGCTGAAAATTAGTTTAGGCTGAAACAGTTTTGGAAGTGCGGAATCATTGACCGTTCCATTTATAATTAATTAGCACTTTCATAAAATTACACATTTTAATATAGCCACCATTAAAATGTTTATATTTAAACAACCAGTTGGAGTAGAAACATGATTATATCGGTAACATTTTAGTATAGGGACCAATTCTCACTATGAACTAGTTGCTTATTAGCATGTCTATTATTAACATATTGACTGTTTATTAGTATTTATAAAGCACATATTCTGCATGACCATATTCTACATCCATAATCCTACCCAATACCTAAACTTAACAACTACCTTACTACCAGTTGTGGCCTAATGGTTAGAGAGTCGGACTTGTAACCCAAAGGTCGCAGGTTCGAGTCTCAGGTCCGGCGGGGATTATAGGTGGGGGAGTGAATATCCAGCGCTCTCTCCATCCTCAATACCACGACTGAGGTGAGACCCTTGAGCAAGGCACCGAACCCCCAACTGCTCCCCGGGCGCCGCAGCATTGGCTGCCCACTGCTCCGGGTGTGTGTTCACGGTGTGTGTGTGTTCACTGCTGTGTGTGTGTGCACTTGGATGGGTTAAATGCAGAGCACAATTTCCAAGTATGGGTCACCATACCTGGCCACACGTCACGTCCTTTCCTTCCTTTCCTTTCCTTTAATGGTTAGTTAATAGCAAGAATTAATTCTTCTAATGCTTATTAATAATTAGTAAGGTAGTTGTTAAGTTTAGGTATTGGGTAAGATTAGGGATGTAGAATATGGCCCTGCACAATATGTGATTTATATGTAATAATAAACAGCCAATATGTTAATAATAGGCATGCTAATAAGCAACTAGTTAATAGTGAGAATTGGTCCCTATACTAAAGTGTTACTGGAAACTTTAATTTTGTTTTGGAGTTTCAGTAGAAATACATTTTGTTGCATCACTAGTAAGTTTAGTTTTATAATTAATTTTTTGCTTTGGAAGCATATTTATGGGCATGTCACTTCCTCCAAAATGATGTCACTCACTTCACACCAAAGCTTTTACATGCCTGTTTTATTGTTGTTATGGTAAATGAATATGAATTCCATAATCAATGCATTTTATTCTAAAATCATGCATTGATGCATTATTCACCCTTAAACGTTAACTTTTGTCCTTCACATCACACTGCCTGAATTGAGCTGAATACCTGCATGTTAAAGTCAAGTACAGTTATCTGCGAAATATTGGCAATGTACCATTTCAAGTCTGTGATATTTCAAGTAACCCTGTAACACACACAAATGCACAGGCTAAAATATGTGTGGCCGTTTCAGCTTTTCAGGGATGTTAGTTTCCATTAATGGCTTTTCAGGGTTGACTGTGAGCAGAGATTGCAAGAGAAAATTGAAAGCAGACAATACAATGGTTTTTTTTTTCATCATAGATCAGGTGTTGTATGATCCTGATGAGCTCTAGTCTCAAATATGCAGCGCATACTCGTATGCGAAGGGTGCCAGATCTCTTTGAGACACACAGAGACACGCAGATGTTTTCAGACAAACACGCAGAGTGGTGTTAGCCTGCGAGCTCAGGTGTCCAGACGCTGCTGCTGCTGTCAGCTGCTCGTCTGCTTCCTCTCACGCTGTGGGCATGATGGGATTCATTCATTCCAGTCTCAACACAAACATGATGCAGAAAATGCAAGCAGTGCCCAGATGGCTCTGTTTTCTGTTAAAGGAATTGTTGTGATCTGAATCCAGCTGTTCTGCGCATGGTTTATGTGTTAAATGGGTTACAGATGCAAATATGTGTCTTGTTTGCACACTGACTCTACAGCCTATAGTGACTTTCTAGTCTATTGACACTAAATATTGCCAATCGTGTTTTTTCCCTGATTTCACATCTTCAGAAATTAAAGTATTTTATAATTTCAGCATCAACAGTACCTTTATTATTTATTCAATAATAGATTATTGCAAAAATGAATTTAAATTAATTATAAAAAATGATAAATAATATTAAATCAGTAAAAGGATTGAGGTGGATTGTGAATTAATTTAAATAGACTACATGGACAGATGATATTAGATTAAAAACACTCACACACATAATTTTCTAATGTTATGTCAGTGAAAAATATTCATCTCAGTGCTAACGGATTAAGCAAACTTTCATTTTACAAATTTAAATTAATATGCATGCATGAATGATAAAATGTGCAAGAATTGTATCAACTCTTTTTAATTAAATTGGACAAGCAGCAGAAACCCATTTTTGAGTCTATATTACATAAGTAGACAGTGCGCAATGCATGCAGTATTGATTATTCTGCAGCATCTGGAATTAGTTTAGCCGTATTAAATATTAAAGTACACAGCTATATATTATAAATTCATAGATCTCTTTATCTAAAGAAACTGCAGGTCAATTTTCGGCTACTTGTGACTGCATGTCACTCGTAATTCAGTACTCATTTTCTATCATGCTTTACACCTCTTAACTATAGTAAGGTCTCCATAGCCTATCCTCTCGTGGCTTATTACTTGAATATCTCATCATTTCAGAGGTGTTCTTTTCCTCCATTAGCACTAATGTTCTCCTGATTCATGCGGCGCACATCCAGGCAAGTCTAGAGGAACATTGAAGTCATTTCCAGGTCATTTTATAAGCAAGTAAATGATCTAATGATGACTATATCATTACGACACAGAATGTTTCATGCAAAAAAAACACAAAAAAGTGCACTGAAATGTGATTTAAGCAGGCCTTGACATTAAGCATTCTCATGTGGTTGTCCTTCGGACAAGTAAATTTGTCATTTACTTGTCCGAGTATAAAAGTTACTTGCCCGGAGAGAAAAAAAATACATTTAAATTGAGTTATAAATATAATTATTTATTAGTTATACAAAACATAGTATAGTGTTTCTAGAGTATTATGTAGTAGATTTTGTGAGCATGTCACATTTAGTTTTAGTTAGATTTTTCTTTTTAAACAAAATAATAAAGTGTGATAATACTATTATATTTCAAGATAAAAAGGGAGTATTAAATACAAATACAATTATTTCATAGTAAACTTAAAAATAAAATACTAATATTTGCTACTTCTTTTTTTATATATGAATTTTCATCATTTTCAAACATAAATTTTATTTTTTTTAATTAGAGTTAAATTTAATCAGTCAATTAGTATAATAAGACATTTGGGCTGTTACCACCCAAATGAAATAAGTATCAACAAAATTCATCTTTGCAATGCAGAGGAAACACAGAAGCTGCATCTGAAGTGGAATAGATATAATTACCCCGTTTAATGCAGCTCTGAGGGACATGGAATGCTTTAACCTGCAGTTACAAATGAATAAATTATGTTTTGATACATAAAATTTTGAATACTGATATTTGAAATTATTTAAAAAATAAAAAATACTGTAAATGTGAAATTGAAACCGCCAGTAGGTGGCAGCAAGTCACTGTTAATAAGAGAGTCATTGCGATTGAACCGAATCATTTAAACGGGTAATTCATTCAGGAACGAAACACCGTGTTGCTCAGAGACACAAAACAGTGCTGTGGCTGTTTGGAATTATTTCTGTTGGTAGAAAATAGAACAAAAACAGGCAATATAGTGTCTTAAACGTAAGTCTCTTAATATTAAGTTCTTGTTTATTAAACTGTTGTATAAAATCACATTTGTAATCATGCTGATTATATGAAATGATATAAATATATACATTTTCTGCCCCCAAATCTTGAATTTTCTGATCGTTCTTCATGCATTTTAATACCGAATCATGCAGTGAAAGAACGCACTCGCACGTGCGCTAGTCTAACCTACTAGACTTCTTTAGGCCTACGTAATGTATGCGTGCGCTCTGTAGGTGTGTTTTGTTTGATTCTTGCAATATACTGGCAAATCGCACATCGTTTAAACAACAATTACGATACCATCCCAAACGATATATATCGCACACCCTTAATCACAAATAAAGGCAGTTATTATTGTTTTTGGTATTGACATTTTCAAGTTACTTGTCCGATTGGGCAAGTAAATTTCTCTTTCACTTGCCCGTCCAAAACATTCACTTGTCCCGGACAAGCGTTAATGTCGAGCCCTGGATTTAAGTATTGAAATGCACTGTTTATATTAGAAAATGTATTTATTTAAATTTTTGGATTGCCTACATTACCATTCAAAACCATTTAGAATGATTTCTTGAAGATGATGTGACACGGAAATTTAGAGTAGCTAATTATCCTAAAAATTCAGCTTTGCAGTCACAGGAATAAATTACGTTTTAAAATACATCAAAACAGAAAATAGTTATTTTAATAACTTTTCTCAATATTACTGTTTTACTGTATTTTTGGTCAAATAAATGCAGCCTTTGTGAGCAGAAGAAACCTCTTTCAAAAACATGAAAAAATCTTGATTGTTAAAAGCTTTTGACCGTCAGTGTACCTTCACTTCTAAATTAAGAATGAAGAGCCACTTTGTCCAATCAAATTAGAGCATATGTGTTAACCCTTAGCATTACAAAGATATTAGGTGTGTTCGACCTGAACTGGTGCCGCACAGACCGATCGGTGGATGACATCAAAGTACCGCGAGAGCTTTTAGAGAGCTGATGGTTCCATATGCTTTTTAATCGCTCTCGCGGTACTTTGATGTCATCCACCGATCGGTCTGCACGGCGTCACTTCAGGTCGAACACGCCTGTTAGCATTTCTGTGATGTTTAGGGCCCTATGATTTCTATGAAAACGCAGACGGAATCATGGAATCCAGTCATAAAAAAATTATTTTATAATGTGGAATGTCACAGAATTTGCCAAATTTTGGATGGATACATCAAAAGTAGGTCAGTACCCCTAAATCAAAACGCGATATGAACTAGTGTCTGTGAATATTAAGCCGCAAAACGTACCATTTAAATATGAATCCTGCATGTTCTGCATGTCTCTGTGTGAATGAATGGCGCAGACGTGCGGTTTCGTTTACTGCACACATACTGAAGCGCATGTGACCCTTGCAGTGTTTTCAGCCTCTGCTGCCTCAATATACTGTATGAGTACATGAACACGTACATGAAACTTAATCTCTATAACTGCTCTGAGAGCCATTTCAGGAGCATTTTGCTGTTTCTTTTGAGTAAAACTATCGTCATATACAAATAGAAACTTAAAGGTCTTCACAGCAACCCATCAAAATGAAAGTTTGGTTTAACTTGAAGAAATCATGACAGAAATATTACTTAAAGTCCGCGTGAACCGGAAGTTGCCAACTTTATTTCGGTATGGTGATGACATATTTCCAGCTGAAACGGAATATTGAGTAGAGGGCAGGGTTTTATTTTTACGCTCCTCCTCTCATCTCTCACTCATAGCAAACTAACGGTTGGAGGGGCGTGGTTAAGCATATTCTGCCCAAGCCGTCAAACTGACATCATCGAAGAAGGAGTGCCATTCCAGAGCGGAAGCGAATGTTCCGTTTTTTATTAAAGATTACCAAGACAAACAATTTTTTTCAGCGGATTAACTTGCATGGAGTTAATCCGCTCACCTAAATTGTTCACCTTAAGACTAGCAATGTGCCCTAACAAAATAAATATTATAAATTTTGATTTCATGCGGACTTTAATGTAATGATAGTACTACTAATAAAATTATTATTAAAACTTTATTTTTAAAGGAATATTTACCAGAAAAATTATTTACCAGAATTTATTTAGCAGAAAAATGTAAATATACAACACAGTATTTCTGGGGGGAAAAAGAAAGAAAAAAAAACAATAATATTTTTTAATATAATCAATTAATTAGATATGCTTTTGATTATTAATATTTAATGAATGGAATAATGGAATTATTGGAAAATTATTGGAAAACAGCATTTGGTAAAAAAAAAAAAAAAAATTCATAGGGCCTTAAAAATGTAATTTTTGTTAAACTTTTAATAAATTGCTGTTTAATATTGTAAGTTTCATGATTTCAATTAATTAGACATGCTTTTTGATAAATAACATTTAATTTATCCATTAAAACAAAGTGTTTTTTTAAAAATTTAAATGGAAAAAACGGAATTGGGGAAAAAATAAAACAGAATTTGGAGGGGGGGGGGGGGGGTTGGGCCCTAGATGTTAGTTAATGAATAAAAGCTCTGTACTGTATGTCTGTCTGTCAGTGATTGTAATGGCAGCGGAAGGTGAAACTTTAGATTCAGAGTTGAAGACAAGCTGCTTTGATTTTGGCGTCATGTGTAAATGAGCAGTTCTTGGCTTGACTGCTCTGACCTAGTCTCCATCTGCAGCTTATTAACACACAATTCAGACACATGCAGCCGTATGCAGCATGCGTGTATGTCTGTCTGTGTGTGTGTGTGTGTGTGTGTGTGTGTGTGTGTGCGTGCGTGGACACTCACAGGGCTCATTAATGAGACTGTTTTGGCTCATCTCAGTCATTGGCCAATTAGCGCTGAGTGAGACGTCTGTAAAAAGAGAATATCAAAGCACCAAGGGGCTCTCAAGCACGTCTCTTTCTCTGTCGCACCGCCTCACCTTCTCCATCACATCTCTCCGTCTCTCATGTCTCGCTCTTTCTCTCGCTCTCTCCTGATTAAACCGTACTCTGTGTGCTCTGTATTTATTAAACTTGTGTGAGGTTTTGAGGGAATGTTGAGCTCCAGGGGAGATATCTGTACCTCTGATAACACATAAAGCTGGTGTTCAGGGAGACAGACAGACAGCGAGAGCTTTTTTTGGGTGGAGGGGGATTTCAGGCGTTCTAAAAATAGCTCGCATCGGATGGGGGGTGAGATCAGATTGACGTTACCATGGCGACAGCAGGAAGAGAGACGATGGTGGCATAGAGGTTTTAGAGTTAGATCAGACTGCGGAAAAGCTGAGAGATAAAGGTGTGGAAACAGGATTTGTGATGTGGTGAAGGAATGCTCAAGTTTTCAGCATCACAGCTGCTGTTGAGTGGAAGCACCGTGTCTGACATAACAGACAGTGGTGCCAGAATTGACTCCAAACACCTGTATAAAAATCACAGACTGTGAATGTGGTCGCCTGGTTGCACATGAAGCTTTAAAGACTCAAACTAGCTTACCAATGGAATTTGAGTTCCAATTCTGTATGACGTTTTTTCTTCTGCAGAACATAAAATGATATTTTGTAGAAGGCTGGCATCAAACAGTTTTGGTGACCATTGGTTTCCAATGTATAGATGAAAAACACTGAGGCATGTCTCAAAATATCTTTTTTGTGTTGCATAGAAGAAATGTAGTCATACAGATTTGAAACAAAATGCAGGTAGATAATTTTTATTTTTGGGTGAATTATCTCTTTAATTATGAGTGGTTTGTGTATGTTTTTTCATAACTCCAACCTGTCATATGAGAATGAACTGGAGATTTTTGTAAACATGATTTTATATGCTCATAAAATGGTTCAAGTTGTTTTTTAGTTATTCTTAAATGGGCTGGAATGAATTGCAACATTGCAGAGCTTTTTTTTAACTAATTTTCTTCAAAGAAATTGCTAGATTACACATTAGCATGATGAAAAAACTGCATAGACTGTGAAACTAAATTAAGGAGTGACAGTTCAATCATAATGTAGTAGAGGAAAAAAATGTTATTTTTGTTCCTTCACTTTAAATACGTTTAAAATATTTAATGGATCTTTGTGAATTAATTAAAAAACTGGAAAAGGATGCAACAAATGTATTTGTAAATATACTTGTATCATCTCTACTTCACTAAATGACAACAGTTTACCTTTTTTTTAGATTATTTCCATAAATTGCATTAAAAAACATCCAAACAGATCTTCCATAGATTTACATTAAAAAAAGTCTAAAAGCTTTTTTGAGAAAATTGTGGATTGCAAAGGTTACTAACATATTAGTATCTAACTTTTTTTTTAGCCAAGGGTAAATTCTGCGGATTTAAATATGGCAATTTTCACACTTAATAACATGTTTTGTACCTGCAATAAAATCTGACATTAATTCACTTATAAATGTTGTTTCTAATGCTCAAATATACGGTGACCCAATAGTGCACAACACATCGAAATTTCCACGGTGCAACGAAATCACCACAATACAATTCATAGGACTAATTTCGTTGCGTTGTGCTCATTTTGTGGTGTTGCGGCTTGTTTCTGTTGCATTGTGCTAATTTTGTTGTGTTACGGCTTGTTTCTGTTGCGTTGTACTAATTTTGTTGTGTAGCGGCTTGTATTTGATAAACACAGAGAGAAGGATGAATCTTATAAATCGTGGCTTGTTTCCGTTGCGTTGTGCTAATTTCATGGTGTTGTGGTTTGTTTCTGTTGCGTTGTGCAAATTTGGTTGTGTTGTGCTAATTTTCTTGTGTTGCGGTGCGTTTCTGTTGCATTGTGCTCATTTTGAGGTGTTGTGGCTTGTTTCTGTTGCATTGTGCTAATTTCGTTGCGTTGTGGCTTGTTGCTGTTGCGTTGGGGAGATTTCGTTGTGTTGTGGCTTGTTTCTGTTGCATTGTGCTAATTTCATTGTGTTGTGGCTTGTTGCTGTTGCATTGGGGAGATTTCGTTGTGTTGTGGCTTGTTGCTGTTGCATTGTGGAGATTTCGTTGTGTTGTGCACTACTGGGCCACTATACAAATAGCATTAAAAGCATATATTCCAGGTTGCAATCTCAAGCGCACATCTCTAGACGCTGGCTACCATTTGTTGAATGGCTCTTTTCCTTAGAGGGCAGGACTTATTCCATCATATTACACGTTGCACTCTCTCCCATTCATAATAATATGAGTAAACCATCTTGGTATATGTGGATAATCATGTAGCCTACTTAATACTACCAATACTGGTGCGGTATTGCTGGTTTGAAAACATGATCAAATTGTTCAAAATTTTTGATAAACAGAGAAAGGGATGAATCTTATAAATTACTATCCATGAATTGTCAGTAAATATGTTGTCTTTTAAAAGGTCATAATACACAGCCTTATTTTCCTGCAGGCATTTAGACAACCATCGTCTGTGGGACCCGAACGATTTTGCTGTTTCCTGTTTCAGGATAATTATGTACTCAATTCAGGTGAAGCAACCAGATTCTCTCTTCATCTCTTTGTGTTAATCCTGTGTGACCGTTGCAGCATTTGATGATAATGGAGAGTAAATATCCTTCTACAGCATGTGTAATGAACTATGTGTGTTTCAGGCCCAGCATTCTCACCATGTCATCCAACAAGTGTTGTCTCACCTTGACACCCACAGTAAGAACACCCCACGTGTGAGGGCAGGTATCGTTCAGGTGCTGCTGGAGACGGTTGCCATAGCAGCCAAGGGCTCCATAGGTAAGACTGAGTACTGACCATCTAAGACAAGCATCATGCTTATTACTGCTCATACTTTGTGTGAGGTTTACAAGAAGATTTCTCGTTTTGGCTTTGACTAGCAAGTAATCATTCCAATATGATGATTTTTTTGCTTAAGAAACATTTCTTGTTATTATCAGTGTGGAAAGCAGTTGTTCTTGTTCACATTTCTGTGGTCATATTTCAGGATTTTTCAATGAATAGAAATTTCAGAAGAACAGCATTTTTTGTAACATTATAAATGTATTTACTGTCACTTTTAATCAGTTTAATGCTCCCTTGAATAAAAGTAATTTTTAAAATTAACCTTACCCCAAACTTTTGAACAGTAGTGTATGGTTTAAATTTAAAAGTCTACTTGTTGCTGTTTTATTCTCATCCTGAAATCATTGTTCATTTCTTTCTTTTTTTAATATTTGTTCTTTTGCTTGTGTGTCAGTCACTACAACTACAAACAGATGCCGAAAATAACAAACTACATTTCCTCTTTTCATTTCATCATCTCTTCTGAAGTTCATTCCTCGTTGTCTTTTATTCCTGAAATCTGTTTTCTCTCACAGGTCATATTGCTCATAATCAAAACAATGCTTACACATTTCTCAGTCCCATCTCTTCACCACCCAATCTGTGGTTGGGTATGTTAACAACCGTCACCCAGTCAAAACCTTCAGGCGGTCACTAAATTGGCATGTGTATGATGAACTAGTGAACCCATCATATGGTTTTGATGGTGTATTGATTAATTAGCAATGTCTATTTGACAAGTTACTGAAGGTTTTGTGGGTTTGCTGTGTAGAGAAACTACAGCACCCCCTAGCAGTGCTCTTTGGTTCCTGCGTCTAGTTTGATTTTTTTAAATGTGTATTTTAAAGGGATAGTTCACCAGAAATGATAATTTTGTCATTGTTTACTTACCCTCATGGTGTTCCAAACCTGTATAAGTTTCTTTCTTGTGTTGAACACAAAAGATATTTTGACGAATGTTGGAAACCAAACAGATGCCGGCAGCCATTGACTTCCATAGTATTTTTTTCCATACAATGGAAGTCAATGGCTACCAGTAACTGTTTGTTTACCAAAATGTCTTCTATGTTCAGCAGAAGAAAGAAAATACAGGTTTAGAACAGGGTGAACTATCCCTTTAATATCATATAGTGCTTATTCGTTAGGTCCAGACAGAATCTGTGATGTTTTAAGCATCTTCTGTGCTGATTTTGAAGGAAAATCTGCACAGTTCTGCATAATTACTTTTGTGCTGTGTGTGTGTGTATTATCAGGTCCCACAGTCCTGGAGGTGTTTAACACCTTGCTGAAGCATCTGCGTATGAGTGTGGATTTTGAGCTGGGCGACGGTTCCTGCAGGAACTCCGCGAGCAGCCTTTCCTCCACCCGCACCAAAGAGAGCGAGGAGCGGATCGTCCAGAACGCCATCATCCAAACCATCGGTGACAGCTTGACGTGCTCACTAAAATCTGACCTTTTGTGATGTCCGAATACTGAAGCAATTCAATAAAATGGATTTGTGTTGTGTGTCTAGGTTTCTTTGGAGGAAATCTTCCTGATTATCAGAGAGCTGAAGTGATGATGTTCATTATGGGGAAAGTTCCTGTTTACGGCACACCGTGTCACACGCTGGACACCGTCAAGATCGGGTAGGACAGTGTGTGTGATTCTGCATTCGTCATGGCAGTTGTAGTGTTTGGAGAAAGTTTCTTGTATCCTTGATTATGGCGCTGATTGCACATGTTAGACTGACACGTGCACATTTGCAACATGCAAATGACTTGTAATCAAAGATGTCAAAAGTGTCCTCAGTGAGTGTAAACAGACAAATTAGACATCGAAATATTGTGGTTCCAGATTTAAAAAAAATTTCAAGCACTGTTTATTTCATTTGTTGTTTTTATTTGTACTATTCCTCTTTTTGTTCTGTATTGTACTATTTACTTATCTTGAATAACTGGGGAAAAAATAATGTTCATATAATTGAGAAATGTTTTTGAAGGCTATATGCCATAGTTTTAATCTAATTTATTAATCTCAAATAATATTTGTGATCCATCAAATAATAATCGAGTTTTGTCAAATAATAATAAAGATTTATCAAATTTGATTTTTATTGCTGTTGCTACCAACTACTGAAATAGCTACTACTATACACTTACTGTTTAGATATATAGTATGCAAATAGGGATCTAGCCATTGTCTATGTAAAAATGAAAACAAGAAAGTGAAGTCTATTTATACTGAAGATTTTGAATTATCTTCTTTTTTTTCTCAGGCATCAGGGCACTAAGAGAATCCAGGCAATGCTTTTAAGTTCTCTCATTATGGTAAACCCCTTTTCTTTCTTTTCTTTTGTGTGTGTGTGTGTGTGTGTGTAAGGTAGCGATGATGAAGAGAAAGAGTTGTCATTGCTAGCTGAATTTTTGCCTTCAAAGTCCATTCATTTAAATAGGAATCTACGCAGTATGTAATTTCGCATGATGTCGAAAGTTTTCCTCACACAAATTTCACATCAGGTTCAATTGGTCAAACAAAATTGTCACATTGACCAACAGAAAGGTGCTCGGTTTGAAAGTGACTTCTGTTTGAGCTGTATACATCTACACTATTGAAAATAGACAACTGACTCACTTTGCCAGAAAAATTTTGCTAATGTGACCGGACCTTAAAGGGTTAGTTCAGCCAAAAATGAAAATTCTGTCATTAATTACTCACCCTCATGTCGTTCCAAACCCATAGACCTTTGTTCATCTTCAGAACACAAATTAAGATATTTCTGATGAAATCCAAGAGCTTTCTGACCGTGCATAGACAGCAAGGAAACTATCACATTCAAGGCCCAGAGAGGTAGTAAGGACATTATAAAAATAGTCCATGTGGCATCAGTGGTTCAACCTTAAACTAGCCCTTTAAGGCTTGTACAGGGTTTCCGCGGGGTCTTAAAAAGTCTTAAAATGTCTTAAATTTAGTTGTATCAAATTTAAGGCCTTAAAAGGTCTTAAATTGTACAAGAAAGTCTTAATTATGATCAAGAGGTCTTAAATTTGGAGACGGAAAGACCAGAATTGCGATATGGGTGTGACGATTGAACTGAATGTGACGATTGAACTTCAAAAGGCTATGATGTCATTAAATAAACATGAGCGCTGCAAGTTCAAAGTCCGGTGCTGCGCTGCTTTGTGTACTGCCTTTACCGGGAAAACCGTTATATTTCAGCCGAACGCGACACCTGCTGGCAGAGAATGAATCAGTTACCATAGGTTAAACTAGTGCGCGTACGAGTGCCTTCTTTCACTGCACGATTCAGTCTATTAAAATGCATTTAGAATGATCACATAATTTAAGATATGGGGGCAGATAATGTATAGCCTGTATTTACGGTATATCATTTCATATAGTTAATATCACACGAAGAGTGCCATTCTTTTCTCCAAAAATCAGTATGATTACAAATGTGATATTGATTTTATGCAACAGTTCAATAAACAAGAAGTTAATATTAAGAGACTTGTTTTAGACACCATATTTCCTGCTTTTGCTCTATTTCTCCAACAAAAATAATTCCAAACAGCCACAGCGCTGTTTTGCGTCTCTCTGAGCAACATGACGGTGATTCGTTCCTGAATGAATCAACCGTTTAAATGATTCGGTTCAATCGCAATGACTCACTTATTAACGCTGACTTACTGCCACCTATTGGCCGTTTTAATTTCACATATAAAGTATCTTCATTTTTTAAAATAATTTCAAACATCAGTTTTCAATGTTTTAGGTTTCAAATATCAAAACATTATTTATGCATTTGTAACTGCAGGTTAGCATTCTATGTCCCTCTGAGCTGCATTAAACAGTGTGTAAATACATCTAAATGCCACTTCAGATGCATTGCAAAGATCAATTTTGTTGATACTGATTTCATTTGCTTGGTAATAGCCCAAATGCAAGAATTTGACTCAAAAGATGATGCACACTTTTAGAAAAGAATGGCTTAAAGGTAAAAATGCCCATAAAACTTATTGGAAAAGATTAATTTCTATCACTGCTGTGAACTGACCACACAGAATATGAAGAATATCAAAAAACAAATTCAGGAGTCAGCTGTCCACGCTAATCTTTAAGATACCAGCACAATAACACACTCAGCAAAATATCGTCTAATTATTGTTATCGATAAAATCCCAGAAAATATCAAGATATCATTTTTTGTCAATTTCACACACCCCTAATTCATGTTATTTAATTTATATAATAATTTATTGATGATAATTGTTAAAATCAATATAATTAATACTTTTGACTTATCCATTTTCTTAAAAATGGTTTAAAGGCTAAAATGTAAAGTTTATCATTTTATAAAACTTTTTGTTTTTGTGAAAAATTGTATCTGAATTCTTTTGGCAGTCGTTTTACAGATTAATATGGAACTATAGACGTTGCCCTACCCCGCTTATATGGTATTAATTTTATTTGTGCAGGCCTTAAAAAAGGTCTTAAAAAGTCTTAAATTTGAGTTTAAAAATCCTGCAGAAACCCTGCTTGTATCAGGCATCGCTTCAGAGTCATAACTAGTGAATATATATTAGACTTACATTCTGTCTCTGAGCTTGTTAGTAAAAACCTTCCACACTCTCCTGAGGGAGTTTCTGAAGGTTCCTAGACAGCAGACTGCATGGATCATAACATCAGATTACAGCTGCCTGTGGTGCTTTCTGTCCTTTTTCTTCTTTTTTTCTAATGTCCAATTTTGTCTTTAGTCTGGTTTATGGCTGGTTTTAGACAGGGCAACTTTTCAGGCAGCGTTGCCCAGCAACAGGCAGGAAATGGGCTGCAGGTTGAGACTTACAATTGTTATTTTGAGTGTCAACAGCTTTTGCTCTCCATCCCCCACTGCTGGCCATTTCCACAAGTGCAACTGTGTTGCTAGAGTTAGTAGTGTGAATATGTACTGTAGTATTTGTGCTGTTCATATCTGATGGATTCTTTCTGTGTGTGTATTTAGGTTACTTCAGGGTTTAAGTGTAAAACGATGTGTGCTGGCCTGCCCGTGGCGTTTCTGGAGCCGTTATGCTCCATCTCTTTGATGGAGGACAGTGAACTCCGGCAGCTCGTCTTGGAGATTCTGCACAACATCATCGATCGCCATGACAACAGAGCCAAACTCAGAGGGATCCGGTATGGATGCACACTTAACACCCTAAAGTGAATGTGTGAAAACTAGGGTTGTCAAATGCGTTAACACCTGTGATTAATTAAGTTATTTAACACTGTTTTTAATGGTGTAAATGCATTTATTCAGTTTGACATATAATGGTTTCATTATGTTCTGTGTGATTTATAAAACCTGATTAAAGCTGAGTGGAGCTGCAACGAAGTGTCACGATTCCCACAAGCGTTTATGAGTATTTATCAGTTTTTATGGGTTATTCATTTATAAATCAAACCCAGATGGGTTGTTTAACTTCTTTGTATGTTGAAGTTCTTTTTGTAACATCAACATTTTATTTACTCAACCTCATGTTGTTTTAAAAGTAAGTATGTGATCTTTCTTTTATAGACCACTTTTTTTTAATTTAAGAAAGCATGTGGATGAGGTCAAACTTTAAAAAGTACACAGAAGCACCGTATAAGTATCATGAATCTAATCTGTATCACTATAAAAGTTTTACTTGATTGACATGACCATTTTTATTTTTATTGTTGATATACTTTTATTTATTAATATTAGTATTTATTAATATTTTGCATTAGGTATTTTTATATACTCTATATTTGGTTTTTATAAGTAATTTTGTTGTGCTTTTTTGTATACTTGATTTTTATATATTTATTTAAAATTTAGTGTAAGTAATTTTGTGCTTTTTTGTATATTTGCTTTTTATATATTTATTTTAAATTTAGTTGAAGTAATTTTGCTGTGCTTTTTGTGTGTGCCATTTTCCTCAGTTTTTTTTAAATATATATATATTTTTTATTTCAGTTTTAGTAATTGCATTGCTTCTACATTAACATATTTTATTTCATTTACTTGCAAGTTTTTTATATTTAATATTAGGGCTGCACGATATTTTGCATGCAACAGTCATGCGCATCTCGTCAGTAAAGACGGTTCCGTGATTAGTGGTAAATCTCCATCACCTGTTTCAGATGGAGCGGCATTTAATACACAGAGCCGTAGATCGCTGACAAGCTACGCAATATCACGTTCAAAATCGAATGCGATTCATCTGCAATTATGAGCGTGAATTGCGTAGCTTGTCAGTGAACTACAGCTCTGTGTATTAAATGCCGCTCCATCTGAAAGCAGGTGATGGAGATTTACCACTAATCACAGAACCGTCTTTACTGACGAGATGCGCATGACTGTTGCATGCAAAATATCGTGCAGCCCTATTTAATATTCATATTATTTTTTAAGCTTTATTTCAATTAAAGAAAACAAATTTTAAAGTTTAATAGTTTTAGTTCGCAATAATAACACAACACTGGTGCCAGCAGTTTTAGGTGACAGTGTGTGTTTTGATGCATCAGAAGAAATGCTTACTGAACCATTTCCTTTGTGTTTGTGTGCAGGATTATTCCTAATGTAGCTGCTCTGAAGATCAAGAGAGAAAAAATCTCCAAACAGGATGTGGTCTTCATGAAAAAGGTAGAAGACTTCACAAACACACACAGACATCGCAACTGCACAAATGTGGAACCGCAGCCCTTAAACTGTTGCTCTCTCTCTCCCTCCAGCATGGGCAGCAGCTATACAGACACATCTATCTGGGCTGTAAGGAGGACGATAATGTGCAGAAGAACTTTGAGCTGCTCTTCACAGCTCTGGCATTGATCACTATTGAACTGGCCAATGAGGAGGTGGTGATTGATCTCATGCGCCTGTCCATCGCCCTGCAGGTATGCTTACCAACATTTACATTCATTCATTTAGCAGAAGCTTTAATCTGAAGTAATTTAGCAGAAGAAATTTGTTCAAGGAATCCTATTTGTTAATGCTAATCTCTGTTTTGATTGGCTGAAGGATATGGCCCTGGCAAATGAGGAGAACATGCCAATGTTTATTCGCTGTGGAATCATGGCATTGGTCGCCGCATACCTCAACTTCCTCAGTCAGATGATTGCAAATCCCCCTTTCTGCCAACACGTCAGCAAGGTAAATGTCCGCACATGTTTACGGCATACATGCACCCTACATACAACATCCTGTAACTCCTTTTCTTCCTGTCAGGTGATTGAATTGAGAAATCTAGATGCTCCGTACCTTCTGCCTGAACATGTCTTCAGAGAGAAGTGTGTGTGAGTATTTCTGTGAATGTGCTTTTACTAAAGGACTATATCAGTAATCGGCTCATATTAGAGATTTTTTTAATGTATTGCTATCAGTTGATACGGGATCATTAATTATGCAGGCGCATTTCCTCAATATTTTGGTTACCTTTGCCTTCATTTACCACTCACTTAACGTTAATCTAATAATTTAATAAAGCTATTTATTAAAAATCAATAACCTCAAAATCATTTTTTTATGGATATTTATAACGTTGTGTTTCCTGCATTTGCTTGTAGCCTTTAAAATGATTGATTTATTTTAAATTATTATTTAATGTATTTAAATAGCATTGAGTTTTAGTATCAGCCATAGCTTGAATCTATTGATTTTATTAGTGCATACTGTAATAACAATGACATAACTCATTCCAGGTTTCTTTCTTTGTGTGTATCTGTTTGTGTGTGTGGATCAGGGTCCCAGACTCTTTGGACCGGGATGATGTTGGTTTGTATTTTCAGACAGCTGATCTGGCAGAAGCTCTGTCTGTACCTGGATATAACGTAGAGAGACTGGCTGTACCATACATACCCCAGGTTACAGGTAAGCACTATTCTGTGCTGTACAAAAAAATCAGACGTTATCTCATTTAATTTAATATTAATGATTAAATCTTAAGCAGCAACATTACATGCTAATTAATCCTATATTGAGATTTAATTTTAAACTTTTTTAAAAATATGAAACCGTTTTCTGCCTATGAAATTACTGTTTTGCTGATTAGGCACTAATAATAATTAATAGTATAACACTTCCCTGTCCAGTCAAAGCACAGTGGGTAAAATAAATTCTTGTCCTGTTTTTTTCTGATTGAATATTTCATTTCTGATGAAGATGTCACGTTATAAGAATAAAATGGTTGTGAATGCCATTTCATGCTGTCTTTAAGCACTTAACCATACTTAAAGCTGGAGTACACTATACATCTTTCTTTCAGATTTTTGGCCTGATCTGCTGCCTCTATGTCTAATAGCCGAAAGTTATAGCCACCCTGCAGATTTTGGGCAGTAATAGTTGACAGATTTCACAGGAAATCACGCATGATTGTGTATGATAGGTATAGACTTTTTTTTTTAAGCTTCAGACTTTGATTCCATCCAGACAGAGGATATGACATGTTTGATATTTTGAGCTGATTTTTAGAATACACATAGTTTTCATTTGTCATGCATATCCTAGAAACAAAATGCATGTTTCTGTATGAGTTTATGTTTTGAAATTCCTCAGTTTTTTAGTGTATGATGCCCAGTTTTTCTCTGTATCCACTTAAAAAGTCGGCAAGTGTATGATGCTGAGTGTTTTCAAATCTGTTCAGATTTTGAAAGTCATGTAGTGTATTCCAGCCAAGAACCTAGAGCTAAAAAGAATCACCAAGTTCCTCTAAATCTCGAAAATAATACTAACTTCCCAAAGAGCCTTCCTTGTCACATGTGAATTCACCCGCTTCATTTACTGTTGCCTTCTCTCTGTCTGTGTGTGTTTGCGCTGTAGTCCTGTACACGGTAGGAAAGATTCTGCACAGATGCAAACAAACATCCAGAGGTACCATCATTGAGTTAGTGAGGTCACCTGTCTGTGTGTGTGGATAGAAAATTTAGTGAATAGCAAGAATTATGTAGTTAGTTTCTCCCTAGCCCAACCATATGTTTACCACAGTTACATATGTAGACTTCCTCTTCTCCATAGCAGCCGTGACAGATTTCCTTTAGTTCCTGAATGTGTTGTTGAATGAATTCCAGCATTGGGATGAAATCTACAGCAAGTATATTCTGTAATGTGATAAATTAGTCCTGTTTAACTGGTTTGGTGTTTTGTACGCTGCTGTCGTCTGGACGGTGTTACTGGTAGGTTAAAGAGAGAACACACACCGGTTCGAGCTCATAGTTCAGTAGCTTGGGTCTCAGGGAGAGTGCTGATGAAGCATCATTTGACATTTTATTGGCCTTTTTGGACCTCAGTTTCATCCAATCACAGTAGACTTGCTGAACTTGAGAAACCCTTAGAGTAGAGTGTTTATTTTACATATAAATATGGTCACAGCTTCCTTTTTTTTTTTTTTTTAATTTTCACTGCTGACTTGTGTGAAAAAAGGATTAAAATGATTTCATAATAGATATTATTAATATTACAGTGAATCGGTGAGATTTTATTATTAATTGTACAATTATTTTTAAATATATATTATAAAAATATATAAAATTGTTAAAGTTCTTTTCTTGTGGTGTAAACTTTTAATAGAAAAAAAGTTGTTTGTTCAGCCTTACTATAATGCAGTTATAATGAGGGAAAGCAAACATGCAGTGGATGTTTTGATGGAAAGTGAGTGTATATATTTGTTTTCTGAAATGAGTTGTTTATGGAGTTGGTTTACTTCTGATGTGTCATCAGCACTCTTGCCTGGAAACTCTCACTTTTACTTATGAATTTTTGTTTTGAAACTTATTTTGCTGTGATTGCTGCTTGTGTTTGTGCGATTTGCATTTCCTTCTGTTTTAATAATGCTGCTTTGCCTGAACATTACATTCATTAAACATGAGCAGTCAGTGAGATTACACTAGCTGGCTTTGGGAAATTCACCTCCCTTCATGAATAAGAGGCGAATTAAACCCATATATCACATATGCGAATTCTGGGTTTAGTTTAGCACAAATCCAGGTCGAATCCGCGCATGATGCAGAAATATTTCAGTCCTTAAAACTTCGACCATTTATATCATTGACTTTTGATCCGCAGATGAAGACCGACTGCCCCGTAGAAAGAGTTTTGTCGACACTATTTCTCTCCAAGTTGACATCCTTTCCAACAGCTTGCCTGATCAGGTATACCAGACACAAATTAATCATGCTTGAGTTGTTCATCATTAAGAATTAGACTGAAGAACTTATTTATGTGTTTATCATGTAGTCTCAGCTTGCAGAGGAGATCACGTTTGAGACCCTGAAGAAGGCCATCGGTATGTGTGGATTAGTGTCTGCTCAGTGTTGGTGTGTGTTTATGTGTGTTAGCATCTGATGTCGCTCCATCTCTCTCAGATACCACAGGTCTGGAGGAACAGGAAAGGGAGAGGAGACGTCAGGTGATGGAGAAGTTCCAGAAAGCTCCATTTGAGGAGATTGCCGCCCACTGCGAGTCCAAGGTACAGCTTGTGTGTTCTGCCAATCAGCTTGTTTGCATTTAAAACAATTGGGAAAAAACTAGGAATGTGCCAACATGATAATGGAAAAGTTTTTAATATTTTTAGTCTAATAACCCATATATTGTCATATATGCACTACAATTCAAAAAGTTTGTGTTGTAGTTTAAGAAAATGAATGCTTTTTGTTCAACAAGGATGCATTAAATTGATCAAAAGTGACAGTAAAGACATTGATAACAGTACAAATAATGCTGTTCTTTTAATCTTTATATTCAGTCAAAATTTCCACAAATATATTCGGCAGCACAACAATTTTCAACATTGATAATAAAAAATGTTTGCTAATCAGCATATTAGAATGATTTCTGAAGAAACATGTGACACTGAGGACTGAATGTAATGATGCTGAAATTCAGCTTTGACATCACAGGAATAAATTACATTGTAAAATATATTAAAATAGAAAACGTTTATATTCAATTATTTAATATTTCACAATATTTCCATTTTACTGTATATGATTTAATAAATGCAACCTTTCAAAACCAATGATGATAAAGTTTTGAATTGGCCAATATATAAAAATATTAAATGTAAATAAATTTATATTATATAGTTAGTTTTTATAAGACTTATTACTTTACCAAACTCTGCATTGAATAAACATTTCCTGTTAAGGTGCAAAAAATATGGGGGTTTGCTTAAACCATTTCTGACTTTTCCTGATTAAAGTACTCTTTTTAAGATGTATGACCTTACACATCTTTGGCTTATTAAGTATAATTAGTGTAAGATAGTGTTGTGGTAATTAGGAGCCCTTGCCGCAGCATTTGAACTTCCTGTGTGTGTTTTCAGGCCAACATGCTGCACGATCGCTTGGCTCAGATATTTGAACTCACCATTCGGTAAGTTGACATTTCAGAAAGCAGAATATTTACTTAAAAGGATAATTCACTTTGAAATTAAAATTTGATATCTATCAGCTTACCCCAAGGGCATCCAAGATGTAGGTGTCTTTTTTTTCTTCAGTAGATCCAATTTTGATATTTTTAGGTCAAACCGTTCTAGTCTGTCAGTCATATAATGGCAGGTATAGGTCACTGTCTTCTATAAGAGGGAAAAAGAACATGCACAGAGAAATCCAATTAAACAATTCCCCATCGTAACTACACATTGATGGCCTAAGACACGAAACGAGCGGTTTGTGTGAGAAAACGAACAGTATTTATATCGTTTATACTCAGTTATATCTGAGTGCGCGCACGCATCCGGTGTGTGACGTGTGTGCGCGCTCTGGCTTAGTCTGCGCATGAAAACTCACCACTCCCAGATGAGTTCGCGCGAGCAAACGTACTTGTTTACTTTTACGTCGGTTTAAACATCCCGGATAAGCGCAAGTTAGTACCATTTTTATTAGCCGTCTTACCTACAATCTCTGTTCTGTGTAAACAATGAGTGACGTATACGCGCGAGAGATCACTTCCGGCGCTTGCGCAGACTAAGCCAGAGCGCGCGCGCACACGTCACACACCGGATGCGTGCGCGCACTCAGATCACTTGGACATGGTTGTGTACAAGAGGTAAAAAAACGATATAAATACTGTTCGTTTTCTCACACAAACCGCTCGTTTCGTGTCTTAGGCCATCAATGTGTAGTTACGATGGGGAATTGTTTAATTTGGATTTCTCTGTGCATGTTCTTTTTCCCTCTTATAGAGACAGTGACCTATACCTGCCATTATATGACTGACAGACCAGAACGGTTTGACCTAAAAATATCAAAATTGGATCTACTGAAGAAAAAAAGACACCTGATAGATAAGCTAATAGAGCTGATAGATATCAAATTTTAATTTCAAAGTGAACTATCCCTTTAATGTTTGTCATCTAATATATTCAGTATGAACTGATATTTGATTGGTCGTTCTGTCTCTTCATCTCTAATCAGCCCTCCCCCGAGCCCATCGGGCACCGTGACAGTGACGTCAGGCCACGCTCAGTACCAGTCTGTGCCAGTCTACGAAATGAAGTTCCCTGACCTCTGCGTGTACTGAACCACGACCTTTCACCTTAACTCTATCACACAGACTCGACCTTGACATGTGACCACTGACCTTTTTCACACTTTATGGTTGTTCTGATGACCTTTAACTCACCTGAGCCACTCATCTTAGTCACCTTTCACTATAAACGTCACATACATTCATGTCCAGCAGAGAGGAGGGTGCGAACTGGAGAGGCATTTCATGCCACCATTCTGCACCAATCAGCATGCAGACTTTACAACCAGCTGTCCAATCATACACCAGCTCTGTAGAATCATGTGATTCGTATCTATGTGTGTGGTTTTCAGTTTGATTCTTGCACTAAAAGGCAGCTCTAAGAATCAAACTGAGTCTTATGAACACTTGATTCTTCAGCTTCTTAATGCATTGATTCATAGGAGCCATTTAGAAAATGACTCACTCTGGCTGCATTAAGGCTTAAGTGCTAGTTTATTTTCATTAACTCATTTCTAATCCATCATCAGCAGAGAGATTTGAACATACAATAGATTTCTGTTTACTTAAATCTCTCCTATATAAATGATTATAGTGTACAGTATCGTACAGGTATAGTATAGCCTATTTTTGACACACATATATATACTTTTAGATAAAATGTTTGCCGATAGTTGCAGAGTGTTATTTGTGTTCTGTTTGCATGGCTTAGCCAATGTTTCACTGCAAACGTTTGTGAGTTTAGGCCTTTATTAATCTACAATTAGCCTTTAACTTCGATGTTGTGGATGTCAACGGGGCTTTTGTTCACCCAGAGTTCTTAGTGATCACTATGCTCTCCATTTTGCCTTCACTGTATAGAGAAACCAAAACATTTGCTTTTCATCACCAAAGAGCTCTGCCCACGCCCTTCCTTTATGGCCACACATGGCCGCCAATCAAATCTTGAGCCAATCAGAAACTGAATTCTCTTTGAGGGTGGGAACACCACAGTGTTTTTGAACTCAAATGTCAGAACAGTTTCTAGAAAACTGGGAGCTGAAAAATGATGGATATCAGTGATAAAATGATCTGCATTCATCAACCAGCTGTTTTTATATCGAGCCACAAGGGCGTTACAATGCTTTTTTTTGCTTTTCAGGTAACTTTATTCATCTACCTTGGACGAAAAATGTGTCATGCTGAATTCTGACAATGTATTTGTGACTGTTAGATGCTGAACTACTTTGCTGGAAATGTTATACATCATCTGTGCTTCCTGTGGTGAGAGCTGTGATCAATTTCAGTTGCATTTAGCTGGTAGAAACGTGTCAATGCAGGACCGTTTAGGACATTTTGGTTGATTCTGAGGTGCTTTTTCATGGATTCTGGGGGTTTGTTGTAATAAAATTGGCTTGTCTTTGTTTTGCGAATGTATTTATGGTGTTGGAACGGCAAGTGAGCAGATTTGGTGCATTTGAATGCTGATTATGGATGCTGTAATGATGGTGCAATGCTGTTGCCATTTTTAGGCCTGTGAAATCAATGGTCCAACTGTTTGTGACCAAAGACTTGCACTGCATTGTGGGATTTGTATGCACAGAAAGTAAAGAATGTCTTGAAGTATTTAAAGGTCAAACTTCAGAGGTGGTTTGTTCTAAATTTGCAATAGGATCGATTATATGTCTCCTATAATTTGATGGAGTTGATGACTGCAAGGTGGCAGATTTTCTGCCTTGATTCTGATCTGTCTAGTCTTTTAAAGGAAGTCTTAAGTGTTTTGAAGTGTTAAAGGAAGGATTTCGGTGTCAAAATGTTGGTGAAAGGAAATAGTCAGTAGTTGACCTTTGGCCGTTGTGTTTTTCTTTAAGTAACTTGATGCATTTCAATAGAAGTTGCTTTGCAACTATATGCGTAAAATGCTGTGATGAAATCAGGCACATTATTTCTGTAGAAATATAAAATCATAAATCATTTCTAGATTAATGCAATATATTTTTGGTGTAATATGAAATAGGAATGTGTTGTTTCTCTGACACATCATCTGTAATTCACCTTTAGAGATTGTGTGTGTGTGTGTCTGTCTGTCAAAGGGATACAGTAAGTCTATTTTTTTGCATGCTGTTTTTGTTTTACATCAGTGAAGGGAAATCTTGTTAAGGGTCTTACTGTAACTCCTCATATCATTTTTAGTGTAATTCACAATAAATGCTTTATTTTCATCCTCAGTGGAACGGTACTTTAGTGTTTATCACATGGTTTGTCTGAAACTGATCTTTAGTACTGTTTTATCTACAACTCAACAATGATTTATATTCTTTTTTCTGTTTGTATGGGAGAGAAGTAAAGAATAAGATGAGTTAGGTTTCGGGTTGATGGTGATGTGTTGATATGGAACAGAAATGGTTTTGTAGTCTTCCGTGTGAAGATGATCCAGAGGATAGGCGTATGTCTACATGCATCACGCTAGATTTCAAATGTGTAATGGTACGAATCACTGCAGTGTTGCTACAGTACATGATTATGAAAGTTACCATGAAATCTCTAGGTGTTAATTAGCCATATTCAGGTTCGCTGTCTGACAGTGTCTGCCACATTTATGTGCAGAGATTTTATGTACGAGATCTTAAAGTCTTAATAAAGATTTTGTATTTAAATACTGTTTCTGTTGTCTTTTGTAAATTCTTATTACTTGTAATACAGTAAAAAAAATCATTCTAAGGCCACATTTTTTTAAAATTAAAATCAGTTTATATTCAGTACATCAAAAATTGCCATGATGTATACTTACATCATACTTACATGTTACTTAAATGCACTTTTAAATATTATTTAATGTGTCATTTATTTCAGATTACAGTACTGAAAATGATATTTTTTGCATTACATTACAGTAGGCTACTGAGAATGGAGGAAAATTCTTAATGTTTCTACTAATTGGATTCTTTTTCACTTTATGCGATTAACTTATTTTTAGTTATTTTCTATTTTTATTTACTTTTTTGTGAAACAGAACTAGGGTTGGTTATCGTTTGAATTTTATCAATTCCAATTCTGATTCCGATTCTGCTTATCAATTCCGATTCTTATCGATTCCCAGTTTCGATTCCAATGTGGTTAAAAAAAAAAAATGAAGTCAAACATTTAGATATCAAACATATTTATTCTGTCTCTTTTTGTAAAACATTTAATTGCTGCTGAATACCATGACCAAAAATCAGCCGGCTACATAAAAACTGGACTCGATTAAGAGCTTTTTGTGTGCAAAATAGAGCTGCACGATTCTGGATAAACTGAGATTTTTTTTTTAATGGAGGTTGTAGTTCTCTCACAATTCTGAAGAAAAAATATTAGACAACTAAACAAAATATCATGTAAGATTCAATGACTCACTCAAGATTTACTTGTTTCATTACAGAATGAATAAGTGTTTTTGAATGAATCTTTTGAATGAATGATTCAAAGACAAATACATTTTTAACAGCCCCTTTTCGCCACTTAAAGAAAAAAAGATGGACGCACAGGAACTGATAGGTGGAATTGAAATTTCAATTTTACAACATCTATCCGATTCCTGACCTTAAGTAAGCGATTCTGGAATTGGAATTGATTTTCGATTCCCAACCCTAAACAGGACTGACATTTCTTGGTATTTTTCATGAGATTCACCTAGATGTTTTTTTGTTTGTTTTTTTTTTGGTTTGTTTGTTTTTGGCCTTTTGAGACCTTTTGAGCGCAGACCATTGTGAACTGAAACTAAAACTATTAAAAACCAAACTAAAATTAAATCTAAACTAAACTAAAATAAAATATAAATATTAAAAACTTATAAATTGGAAATGATGTCTTGAAAACTAACTGAAATAAGTTTAAGATGAAGTATAAAAATTACTAAATGAAATAAAACTAATTTTTACATAATAAATGCCTTTATTTTTAATCACACAGACATCAGTTACAAGTGGATAAAAAAAATACTGAGAAATATAAAAATATAAAAAACTGCTGGCATTTATGAACCAGCATACAGTCTTTTAATAGGTTGAGCACCAGCAGAGGAGGAGCAGCAGATCTTGGGTGATCTTGCGTGGCCGCTGGATACTGAGACAGTTCAGACTGCGCTTAACTTTTCATTAAATGTGCATGACATCCTTTCTGACTGATTCCTCTGTTATTGAAAACTCCCTGAAAATATCAAAATTATGGAACTGCCTCATTCTACTGCTCCAATTCGTCTTCCTCCTCTTCCTCTTGTTCTTTTTCTTCCTCCTCTTCTTCTTTTTCCTTTCCTGGCTCCTCCTCTTCTTCCTCTTCTTCCTCCTCCTCCTCCTCTTTGATATCCTGTTCTGGTTTGCTGTGTGTGGGGTTTTTGTTGAGTGCAGGTGTGTGTGGCTGAATGTTTGATTGGTTTTGTGTGTTCATTTGAGGCCGAGCTGGGGTCATTTCATTGCTCTCCTCACTGGAGTCCTGATCGGCTGATTGTGATGAAGAATGAGACTTACGGTGACAAGGTGGGCGGGGCCCAGAACAGGAGGAGGTGACTGAATGGTTGTAGCGTGAAGCAGCCATGCACTCGGCAGTCGAACGATCACAGACGCACTGCAGTCGATCACACACACTCACACCTGAACCTGACATACATACACAACACAATCATTAACACAAAACTGACCTCCAAAGAAAATGATCATAATTTTAGTATTTTTTGCATGCATTCTGTGTGTGTGTGTGTGTGTGTGTGTGTGTGTGTGTGTGTATACTGCCGTACATCGAAGCTTTCCATAGTGGCAGCTGATGTGAGCATTGAGTTTTCTGTTCTTCCTGCAGCCCAGAACACTGAGCTGCTCCAAACAGCACTGCTGCAGAAAACAGCACCTGATACAGAGACACGTCAAGGACAGTCAGGAAGCAACAGAGCTTCACTGAATTTAATTGTCGGTGTGTACAGTACATCTATATATACACTGCCAGTCAATAGCTTGGACACCCTTAACTTATTTTGTGTTTCTTATGATCTTATTAAAGCTTTTGATTGCTTAAATGCTTGAAAAGAAATGATTTCTTTATAACACATACACAGTGGATTTTAGTTTTTATGAATAATAGATATAGATAGATTCAAAAGTTTGGAGTCAGTTATATTTTTTATGTTTTTGTCTCATGTTCAACAAGGATGCATTTATTTGATCAATTATTGTAAAACAGTTTACAGTAAAACAGTAATATTGTGAAATATTATTACAATTTAAAATAACTGTTTTGTGTTTGAATATATTTTATAATGTTATTTATTCCTGTCATGCAAAGCTGAATTTTCAGCATCATTACTCCAGTCTTCAGTGTCACATGATCCTTCAGAAATCGTTGTAATATGCTGATTTGCTGCTCAAGAAACATTTAAGAAACATGTTAAAAACAGTTGTGCTGCTTAATAGATTTAATACATTTTTTTGTGTGATCTTTTATGATTGCAAAGCATTTATTTAAAAAAATAAGTATTTTAAAACATTATAAATGTCTTTACTGTCATTTTTATCAGTTTAATGCATCCTTGCTATATGAAAGTACTCATTTATTAAAAAAAAAAGAAAAAAAAAAGACTGAACCCAAACTTTTGATAACTGCTTGTCCTAACTGAAACTGAAGCATTTTTCCTGTGAAGATGTGTGTGTTCTAACCGGTCCAGTTGGTCCACTGGGTTTCCTGTCCCCTGCTGTCCACAGTAGCAGCCGTAGTGTTGATACTCACGAGGACATCGTCCGGTCAGACAGTACAGCATTTCTCCCAGAGCAGACATGTCCCTCAACACCTGTCCAGATGCACTGTACTGGAGGAAAGAGGTGCTGCACTCTACAAACACACACACACAGATTAATGCAACCACACTTCTTTTATTCTGGCATCTTGTCATTTCTCTCTCATCATTTCTGTGTCTGTTTTTTATTTATCCAATACAAGTATGTTTACATGCATAACAGTTTGATTTCAGCTGCACTAAAGCTTTAATTTGTCTTTTCAAAATGTCATGTAAACTGTTTAGTCTGACTGAAAATATACTAGGCCGTTTTGTGAAGTCAGACTAACAGACCTACTGTACGTAATGCAATTGTAGCTTGGCTTTGTGCAGCATAAATACAGGTTAATTGGACTACTTTGTGTGGATGTGCTGAAAAGCAGAGGACGCTACAGGTAAAGCCATTATTTTTTTCACAGATTTTAGGATATTTTGCCTTCAGAACAAGTTTCTTTCATACTAGTAGTAAGAAATATGTATGTTTTTGTCCATTTCTCTGTATATTTCTCACCTTCAGAGTCATCTTGCTGCTGCTGCAGATCTGATAGTCCAGCAGCTTCCAATAAAGACCAGGCAAAGAGCGGCGCCACCCGTCTCCGGACCCGGTGAGACTCTGGGAAACACACACAAATACACACACTGATTTCTCTGGAGTACAAACGGATGTGCAGGAGTGTTCGGAGAATAGCTTAACCTAATTTACCCAAGCAGGACATGTTCTTGGATGAACATCCAGCTACAACATTACCATAACAATCAACCATTTAGATTTTAGGAACAGGGTTATCATCAACCAATCATTCTCCTCTGATTTCATGAACAAGTTGGACTCTTTTCACATTTCCGGGGTTCTCGAAGCGAAAGTAGTCGTAATTGGGTAAACTTAGGGATAAGGCGATAAATCGATTCATGGAAAGATTCTGCAGTTTTCGGAATGCATTGCGATTCTCTCTTGAATCATATCTTAGTTTAGTTTTTAACAACAGCAGATGGCAGTGCCATTAGAGTGCCATCTATTGTTAAAAACTAAGTTCAGAATCGATTCCAGAGAGAATCACGATGCATTCAGAAAATCGCAGAATCGATCCACGAATTATCGTCCCATCCCGTGGTGAACAGAAACTACTGTACAACAAATATAAGTCCCCATTTGCCCCAATAACAAGAGAAAAAAATCCACAATAGTCTTTCAATGACTTTACAAAAGAGGGAAAAAATATGTTTTACATTGGTCAAAAGAGAGAAAGATGTCAAATTTGCCATTGTATTGGAAACAGCATTAACTAGTTTTCTGTAATTTAATGCCAAGGTAATAAAACACAAGTATAGTGTTATAAATCGAAATTAATTTTTTAAAAATAAAGATATAAAAAAACATTGCTAGGTTTACAACTGTGAAAACATGTCATCACATCCTTTTATCAACCTAATTGACCCTTTTCACAGACTGTTGATCCAGGAACATGTCCTGCTTGGTTAAATCATATTGTTTTTATTGGAGCTGCTGATGTGGATTGTCACCATTACCGATTTTCTCTGATTCCTGCGAGCTGTCAGATGGCTCTTTCTCTTCCTCCTTCTCCTGCTCCTCTTCCTCAGCAGACTCCTGCTGAGCTGTAGTGGTCAATGGAGGTTTTTGGGGATGAGGAGCGGTTTCAACAGCAGTGTGTCCTGATGTTGTGGTCCTTGTGTTAATGGGTTTGTGAGGAACTGTAGATGTGGTCTTGTGGTTCTCAGTTGGTTTTGCAGCTGTGTGAGCTGTTGGTCTTGGTGATACACTGTGAGGTTTAGGGAACAGCGCTGGAATGATCCACGTGGATGGACTGACCTCTCTGACCCTGGATGGGATCACAGTGGTTTGGGTTTTCACTGATTTATCTGCTTCTTCATCACTTTGTAGATCTTCCTTACTGTCTTTCTTCTGTCTTTCATCCTCTTCAGATGGAGATGGCTTTGTGTTGGCGTGTGTTTGAATTGTCGGTTTGATTGTGCTCAAGTCGCCTGGCTGTTCTGCGCTGCTTTTCTGACTCTTCACTATTAAATCACTCTCTCTGTCAGACTCTCTATCTTCCTCACTCTTCTTCTCCAGCTCTTCAAACAATATATCTTTCTCCTCACTTCCTTTCATTAATGGAAGGTGCTCCAAAGTGGTTGCAGCTACTGTGTTTTTATTGGTAGCTGTTGGCAGGTATTGATTGGTTGTTATTTTAGTGGGTGTGGTAATCAGAACTAAAGAAGGGCTTTGATTGGCTTGTGTTGAATGTTCTTCAGTTTCTCTGTCACTCTCTGCCATTTCCTGCTCCTCTTCTCTCTCCTCTGGTGACTCCTCACTCTTTTCCGATGGTGGGCTGATGTACGGTTTAGCGGTGCCATTTGGGTAATTAGTTGTAGCATGTGTACCAGATGTGTGTGTAGTATGTACAGGTGTGTGTGTGACAGGTTTTAAAGTGTTGCTTGTAGGTGACTGAAATGCATCTTCATCACTCTCATCATTGTTGTCCTCCTCAGATGAATGATGGTCAGGTTGTGTGTGAGTTGTTGGTGTTGTGTGGGGTGTATAGTGAGGACTGTGTGTGTTTGGATGTGTGTTTGTGTATGTATCTGGTAATTCTGTGACAGTCTGTGATTCTGTTGTTGCGGTTAGCGCTATGTTATCAGTCAGCTCATCTGTCATAAAACCAAAATATTACGGTCAGAAAACATGCTCAGTGTTTTAATGAGGTCATCTGCATATGCGTTTTCAGCAGAAGACATGCTCACTGTTTGTGCTCCACTCCATTGCATTGTGGGTAGTAAGGATTTCCTTTTCCTTTTTGTCTCTGCCAGGCTCTTCTGTCATCAGCACAGCAATAACTAAAATACAGAAAGTGACAACACAGGTTACATTATTATGATTTAAAGATAAAATGTTTATATATTATAAAAAACAGTTGGATATCTTAGAATCAGTGTATAATTGTATGAATAAATAATTGTATTATACATTTAATAAGAAAGTGACTCTTCTGTTGCATTCTGTCCAGCTGCTTTTGAAGGGAAAAATGTGAGGGCTCTGCTGTTTTTTGTTTTTTTAGACCTCATTGACTTTCTTTATTTAGACAAACATTTATCAAATTATTTGAATTTGTGCTGCAGAAGAGTGTAGCTGTTGTTTACTAAAACTACAACTAAAACTATTAAAATTAGTTTCAGTTAATTACAATAAAGATAAAATAAAAATAAAATATAAATATTTGATGAAAAACTTAAATTTAAAAACAAAATGTAGGCATAAATTAGAAATGTTGCCTTGGCAACTAACTGAAATACTAAAAGTTAAAGTTAAAGTATTAATGTTACTAAAATTAAAACTGAAATAAATATAAATTAAAGCTAAATAACGGCAATAATATAAAAAAAGCTAATAAAAACAAAAAAGATTAAACTGAAAATGTCAAATTTAAAATAAACGCTAATTATAAATATTTATAAATACTATAATAATATATAAATAATGCTAAAATAACACTGATGCAGACAATAGAACACCATACACTCTTGGAAGGAAATGAAGATGAGTAAATCTCTTTTAATGTGTTTACTCACACTGCATTCTTGTTTTAAATAATTATTGTACTAAATGAGTTTCGCTTCTGATCCTTGGTGTACTTATTGGGCAATTAATGGCACTGGCTCTTGATTTACATCTTTAGTCACTATATATAGACTTACTTTCTTTATTTTAAATTGCTTAATTAAGAACTAGAAGAAGCCAGCAGCTACAAAAAGGAAAGTAATAGAAATGCTAAGAGCCTTAGTTGAACTCAAACTGAGGAGTTTAAAGGCTTGTCATCATTTAGAATCATTTGATCAAGTGTTTTTTTGAACAGTAAGCAGTGAGTGTACTGGAATTTCGAAGAAGTCCTTGATGTACTGTACAAGTTGAGATAAACTTGTTTGTGACTAGCTAAAAAGCTCAAAATGCATAAACCAACACAGTGCATCTGAGGCTGTAACTCTGAGTCTGTAAAAAACAACACACTCTTACCATCCTCATATTCCACTGCCTCCTCTTCTTCACTCTCAAATATACTTCCTCTCTCTGAGTTTCTGTCCATTTCTCTTTCCTCTGCTTCATTCTCCTGTTCCTCTGGACCTGAAGATGAAGTTCAGCTTAGATCAGTGAAGTCTTTAGGTGGCTGAGGATTACTGAAGTTCTCAGAACTAGTGATATGAGGGAAAAATCACCCTCTGGGCTACAGAAAAGAGTCTAAATATAGGTTCAGTGAAGCGCTTTACCTGACTGAAATATCCCAGGGTACTCTGTGCTCTGGATATTGCTGCTTTGAGAGCTGTTAACCAGCACTAACTCATTGGTGAAATTACTCACAGTCTCATTCAGTGTGTCATTTAATCCTGAAAGACAAAGAGTAAAAGAGGGAGGTATTTTATATGATATTTAAAAACTCTACAGTTCACTAATAATTGCTTAAGGTTTCTCATGTACACAGAAAATGTTCTTATGCAAAATTTCAGCTGGATTTCATCTTGTACGCATGTGATCTTATTTATTATAATATAAGTCTTTACTTATTTCAGTACTATATTATATACAAAAATATATTAAATATTTTCAAATATTGCCACTAGTAAAGTAAATATTACTACCATTCAAAAGTTTGGGTTTGGTTATTTGATTAAAATAAAGTAAAAACAGTAATATTGTGAAATATTATCACAATTGAAAAGAACTATTTTCTGAATATATTTTAAAATGTAATTTGTTCCTGTGACACAAAGCTGAATTTTCAGCAGCCTTTACTCCAGTCTTCAGTGTCACATAATCATTCAGAAATCATTCTAATATGCTGATTTGGTGCTCAAGAAACATTTCTTATTATTATCAAGTTGTGCTGCTTCATATTTTTTTGAAAACAATGATTTAGTAGATTCTTTGATGAATAAAAAGTTCAAAAGAACAGCATTTATTTGAATTAGAAATATTTCATAACATTATAAATGTTATAAATGTCTTTACTGTCACTTTTGATCAATTTAATTCACCTTTGCTAAGAAAACAAATCATAAAAAATACAAAACATTTAATTTTTTTTATATATTTATAAATGTATATAAAATGTATATGTACAGTAATTTTATAATTATTTAAAAACTATTATATTTATTTATGTATATTGGTATGTTTGTTTATATTAACTGATTCCATATTTCATTAGACATTACCATAGAACATGATCTCCATGTCGATGTCTGATGGAGAAAGCTCCACCCTGTCTGAGAGAGAGAAACCACACTGTTAGATGATCAGCGTAACTAAATCTCTCTCTCTCTCATTCTCTCATGTTCAGCTAATCTATTATTTTCCTCAAAAATGTTTTTAAATGGCTGGGGCCAGCAAGTAGGCAAGTCCCTTCATTATTACAAGACAGTCAAGTCAAGTATACTGTATAAAGCACATTTTAAAAGCAACAAAGTGCTGTACAGCTATTACAAATATACAGGCAACAATGAATATAACAAATTAAAAAAAGGATAAAACAATAAGCTAATGTGGGTGTAAACAGCCTCACCTGTTCCACTGACCATATCACTAGTGTATGTGTCATTATCAGGTAGAGCTGTCACAAAGGGAGAGTCTGAAGGGAACATAAAAGATAGATGAAAACATCTGTGAAAGTTAACAGTACTTGTGCTCTGATTTAATACTGTTACTATACCTGTCTGTGATGTGATTGGTTGGTTATCTCCACCCGGTTTAGTGACTAGATGGTTTGAGCTGATGCAGTCTATAACCATCTGATCACAATGACAGAATCCTTCCTCACAGAAATCCAACATATCTGAAAATGTTGCAACTTAATCATTTTATATAAATAGAATACTGGTTAGTGACTCTATAGAGGATGTTATTTTAGGCCGAGACCCAGAAACAAATCAGCATTTTAGCACTTCTTTTAAGAAACAGAAAAATGCTATTGGGTTTTTGTCGAAAGGAACCAGGGTGATGCTAACTTCCGGGTTGGCCCACAAAACTGTCATCACTGTACCGCTCTATAAGCATATAGCACAACTATTTTTATCCCCTTGTCTGAAACACCTTCCTTTAAGACTCGTTGAAAAGCAAAAATCTGCCATGAAAAGGTTTTGAAAATGTACCACAGCTGGAGTTGTAGCTGCAGGCGTAGTTGTTGTATGTCGGTGTCCTCCGACTGCAGTTTTTCTTCTTTAGCTCTTGAGAACATCTCCAGTGGGTAAGACAACACCTACAACACAATCACATTCATTTTAATTTTCCATTCATTTGTATATATTTATTTATACAGCTTCACAGGAAACATGACGGCAAAAGAAAAATGAAAGGAAATGAAAATGTCCTCTGATCTCACCAGAGTTTGTTTTTGCACATGTGGGTGTATGTGTGTGCGTTCATATCAAATTATATTTATATATGTGCATTTATATTAATATATGCACTTTAATATAAAGTGTGTGTTTGTTTTTTACACACTTCACTGCTCTGTCTGTTTTTATTTTTAATATCCTTTCTCTAACTGCATAGAGAAGCAGCTAACACACAGAAAGAGGGGTCAGAGCACGCGATGAGTGTGTGTGTGTGTGTGTGTGTGTGTGTGTGTGTGTGTGGACTCCACTGTGAAGTTAATAAATCCATTTAAAATCTTTCTACCCCCTCCCGAGTCTAATTTCATCCGCTTCCCATCTCTCTCTGCGCTTGCTCTCACCGGTCGAGTGTGTCGGCAGGCTGTATGTGTGCGCTCACGGTGTCCCGTGTGTTTGCGTTGCTGCAGTAATGTCCGTGATTCTCAATGTCCGCGGGACAGAGTCCGGTCTCACACCGCAGACTGACCGCGAACTCCAGCACTGACAGCAGGTCATCAAACACAGCGTAGAGCCAGGTGAACCGCACACCCAGACAACCTGTACGTCAAACACAGTTGAACATACATCTAGTCTATTTTAAGGATAAACGATTATGTATGTGCTTTAATATATATTATGGAAAATATATGTGACCCTGGACCACAAAACCAGCCATAAGGGTCAATTTTATGAAGATAAGATGTATTCATCATCTGAAAGCTGAATAAATAAGCTTTCCATTGATGTGTGGTTTGTTAGGATAGGACAATATTTGGCCGAGATACTAGGTACTAGGCTATTTGAAAATCTGGATATCTGAAGGTGCAAAAAAATAAATAAATAAATAAAATAATAATAATAATAATACTGAGAAAATCGCCAAAATTTGGGAAAAAAATGGAAAGTTGTCCAAATCAAGTTCTTAGCCATGCATATTACTAATCAAAAAATTATGTTTTTTTTATATATATTTATGATAGGAAATTTACAAAACATCTTCATGGGACGTGATCTTTACTTAATATCCTAATGACTTTTGGCATAAAAGAAAAATCGATCATTTTGACCCATACAATGTATTTTTGCCTATTGCTACAAATATACCCCTGCTACTTAAGACTGGTTTTGTGGTCCAGGGTCACATATAAACAAAGTGTCCTTATAATTTCTCCTGGGCATTTGTTTGAATGTTAATGGAACTCACCAATCAGAAGCTCATCAGAACTGAGGTCACTTGTTTCTGGGCAGAAAACAGCAGTGCCATGAACTGCACAGAGTAAAGTATTTGTCGTAAATTAATGTGTTTGACATAGATAATTCATATGTTCTCCTCATTCCAATAAACTGAATAATCGCAATGCAGTGTAATATTATGTCATCAGAAATATAAGAATGTTTGTCCCAAATATGGTAGGACATATTAAGTAAATTAAACTGTCTAGCACATAATGCATATTTTAGATGGCCAATAAAAACTTTTATTATTCACACTATTAATTTATCTCAAGTTACTTAATATAATCCAGTGCTTTGGAAGTGGGGGCCCTCTACACTGTTGTAGTGTAATTTTTTTTTTTTTTTTTTCATTTTAAAAATTATCTCATTTTCACTACAAATTAACCTAAATATATATTTTAAGTCAAGCAACAAACCTAAAAAATAACCTATATATAACCTATATATATATAACCTATGCATAAAATAAATTATTTAATGCTATATATATATATATATATATATATATATATATATATATATATTTTAAACATACTTTTATAATGTGCAGTGAGTTTTTCAATTAAAAGAAATGCACATTTTGAACAAAATAAAATTGTAGAATTGTAGAAATTTTTGGTACAATTTCATGTTGAAAGTATAAAAGTATTTTTATATTGAATATTGACATAAAATAACTGAGAAATATGTTCAAATACAACAGATTTGCTGTTGTTCACTAGTAGTTGCCTAAGGGTTCTTATGTGCACAGAAAATGTTCTTATGCTAAATTCATGAAAAAATATAAATAAAACAGAAAACAGTAATGTTGTGAAATATTATCATGTTTTTCTTCATATACAGTATGTTAAAATGTAATTTATTCCTGTGATGGTAAAGTATTTTCAGCATCATTACTCCAGTCTTCAGTGTCACATGATCCTTCAGAAATCATTCTAATATGCAGATAAAAAAAAGTGTAAGAACTAAAAATAATTATCATGTAAATTTCAGTTTCAAGGTGATGAACTCACTTTCACCTGCACCTTTGCTTCTGACAGAAGAGTGTTTGCATTTTCTCACCTTTCTGCAGGGTGAAGAGGAGAAAAACATACAGCAGCCTCATCTTAATCTGCTACAAAAGAATCAGTTGTACTATCCAGTATTCCTAGGATCAGACCAGCACAGTAAGAGGCCGAACCAAGAGCTTCAGCAATCAGAAACATACATCCAAACTCTGCGATTCACAATCTCTTCTAATGCAGGTGCGTGTAAGAGATGAGAAAACAATCCCAAAATGAACAAAGGCCTATTTAGGACACCCTAAAAGGTCAAAGGGAAAAAGGCAGAGTGGTCACCATAGTAACAGGGCTACAGGAAATACACACTCTTTACGTTTGTATGAAAAGATGAAGTGGGATCACACACACACCTTCTATAGCTCTCTTTTATGCAGGGTAAAGGTCCTGACCCCAACTGATGATTTGCCTCCTCAAACAACTGACCATTGTGTGTGTGTGTGTGTGTGTTTGTGTGTGTGTGTGTGTGGACAGGAGCTCAGGTAAGGATCAAACAGAAAGTGGGGGTTGTAAATGATTCTTTGTGTGCTTTTGGTTTCTAGGGAGTTTGAAATAAGCTGCTGCTAACAAGGCAATACTCTAATAAACTCTAAAAATACACAGCACACACAAATATTAAGTCTATTAATCCGTTTTTAATGACACTGAACACATTTAAGCGATACCTCTCAGTACTGACTGTCTTTTATGAGTATTTTTATATAACATATATAACATCTTAGGGGTATTTTTTTCTTTCAGATGATTTTTGTGTGTTTGGTGGTGTAAAACTACACTGCTCAAAAAAAATTAAAGGAACACTTTTTAATCAGAGTATAGCATCAAGTCAATTAAAATTCTGGGATATTGATCTGGTCAGTTAAGTAGCAGAGGGGGTTGTTAATCAGTTTCAGCTGCTTTGGTGTTAATGAAATTAATAACAGGAGCACTAGATGGGCAACAATGAGACGACCCCCAAAACAGGAATGATTTTACAGGTAGAGACACTGACATTTTTTTCCCTACTCATCTTTTCTGACTGTTTTTCACTAGTTTTGCATTTGGCTAGGGTCAGTGTCACTACTGGTAGCATGAGGCGACACCTGGACCCAACAGAGGTTGCACAGCAGTCCAACTCCTCCAGGATGGCACATCAATACGTGCCATTGCCAGAAGGTTTGCCGTGTCTCCCAGCACAGTCTCAAGAGCATGGAGGAGATTCCAGGAGACAGGCAGTTACTCTAGGAGAGCTGGACAGGGCTGTAGAAGGTCCTTATCCCATCAGCAGGAACGGTATCTGCTCCTTTGTGCAAGGAGGAACAGGATGAGCACTGCCAGAGCACTACAAAATGACCTCCAGCAGGCTGCTGGTGTGAATGTCTCTGACCAAACAGCCAGAAACAGACTTCATGAGGGTGGCCTGAGGGCCTGACGCCCTCTAGTGGGCCCTGTGCTCACTGCCCGGCATCGTGGAGCTTGATTGGCATTTGCCATTGAACACCAGAATTGGTAGGTCCGCCACTGGCACCCTGTGCTTTTCACAGATGAGAGCAGGTTCACCCTGAGCACATGTGACAGAAGTGAAAGGGTCTGGAGAAGCCGTGGAGAATGTTATGCTGCCTGTAACATCGTTTAGCATGACCGGTTTGGTGGTGGGTCAGTGGTGGTCTGGGGAGGCATATCCACGGAGGGACGCACAAACCTCTACAGGCTAGACAATGGCACCCTGACTGACATTAGGTATCGGGATGAAATCCTTGGACCCATTGTCAGACCCTACGCTGGTGCAGTGGGTCCTGGGTTGCTCCTGGTGGCCTCATGTGGCAAGAGTATGCAGGCAGTTCCTGGAGGATAAAGGAATTGATACCATTGAATGGCTACCACGCTCGCCTAACCTAAATCCAATAGAACACCTCTGGGACATTATGTTTCGGTCCATCTGACGGCGCCAGATTGCACCTTAGACTGTCCAGGAGCTCAGTGATGCCCTGGGTCCAGATCTGGGAGAAAATACCCCAGACTCCGTCGTCTCATTAGGAGCATGCACCGATGTTGACAGGCATGCACACAAGCACGTGGGGTCCATACAAACTACTGAGTAACATTTTGAGTTGCTGCAATGAAATTTCAGCAAAATGGACTAGCCTGCTGCATCATTTTTTCACTTTGATTTTTGGGGTGTCTTTTAATTCAGTTGATTGATAATTTTCATTTATCTTGGCATCCTTTCATTCCTAACACATTACCCAGTCCATATCAGTATAGATATCCAGCATGATATTTTTCCCCATTGAGATCTGATGTGTTTTCAAAGTGTTCCTTTAATTTTTTTGAGCAGTGTACATTAAAAATCAAACATGGTTAAATATGTTTGGTTTTATTTATATTCAGGAGAGACAAAGTGTGCAATTTGGACACTAAAGATGCACAGACTATACAGATTCAATGATGACAATGCAGATCGGTGTTCAACAGAATCCAGTTTCTCTCATACATACTGTATATAAATTTCAGTTCAGATGGTTCAGATGTCTGTCATCTGCAAATTAACTCAGTTCTCATCTTACATCTTCACACACATTCTTGCCAGACATTTCTGCTTCAGATCTGAGAGAAAGAGAGAGATTGCAATTATATTAGTAAAGAAACTGCTTCAACACGAACACTGAATCGAAGTAAAAAGATGTTTGTCATTGTAATCTTTCATATAATGTCATTGCAATGAAAATGTAATAAGACAAATTAATCAAGTCCCTGCTGGATAAACTCTAATTTACTTTTTTATTTATTTAATTGTAACATATACAGGAGTCCTATTGGAATTTCTATCATAATTCATGATTCATTCATTCAAATCCCTCATTCATTCATTCATGTTTAAGAACCATTCACAAAGCATTATAACTGTTTTTTTTAGCATTTCTATTGCTTATTTTAGTAAAAAAAAAAAGTTTCTAATAGGATTATTACAATAATAGAATATATTGTGCTATATGACATTATAATTAACATAAGAAAACCTGTGTGAGTCCCTTTAACTATTCAGTATCAAAACATTCCAATACAAGTAATGAGAATACTTAATATCTCAATATCATCCAGTAGGACATTTTATTCCCATTTGATCCCATTAGGATCTTTCAGGATCCATTCCAAATTCTGTACATATTCCTGTAGGATTTGCCCTTAGATGACTGGTGTGTTATTGGTGCTTTTCTGCTTCATCAGCTCATGTCTGACATTAGACAATTATATTTGAGGATGGTTGTGTCTGTGGTCTATAAACAAGGAACTGTATGTGGCCTCAAGTGCCACAAGATTCTCAGGCCCTTAAACTAACTCTAAACATGTTTAACAGCAGCAGCCTATGACTTATTCTTCAGTTTCACTGCTGGAGACACACAACAATCAAGTGACTGTCTGCAGCCTATCTTTGTCCAGCACAACACACACACACTTCACCATCATTAAGACTGACCTTATACATCATTAGTCCTGTAGGAAGAGTGTTTTAATGGGATCACACACACACACAAACACTTTAATGAGTTCAGATCCACATGCAGGTATCCACACACACACAGAAACAAATTCTTTAATGAGGTTGCAGCGACCTGTGTGTGTGCGTGTGCGTGTGTGTGTGTGAGAGAGAGGGAATGATTGTAGTCATTCACTCATCAAGGAAAACAGCCAGTGTCTCTTTGCTCAGACACACATTTAACCACAGCCAGCCGTAGCTTTAAATAACCCAGAACAATTCACTGAGAAACACTAATGAAGATATTAATGATAATGATAATGATAATGATAATAGTAACGACCCTTTTATGGGATATTAAAACTACAGCCGCACTAAGAACAAGAATAAAACTTTGTTAAACTACAGTAATTGTAGATGAAATGATACAGGATCTTCAATAATCTCAAATTTCTTTCTGCTGCTGCTGATGATTTTAATGGACTTTTAGTGAAGGTCTGTGATGTATATTTGTATGTGATAATATTATAATTGTATATTTTATTATATGATAGCATGTTTTGATTTGTTTGTTGTTAGGGTTAGATTTGATGTTGTGTAACTCACTTTTGGAAAAAGTGACTCTCCTCATACGACTGCAGACCTCTGCTGTATGTCTCTCATACCAGCGATGGCTATCTACACAATATCTGTAGAACAAAATATTGACTATTTTGATTATACAATCAACAATATTGAGGATACACACAGAATTACTGTCTTACTCCGTGATACTATTGATTTTATAAACAAAAGTGTGAATATTTTGTGAATTTAATTACATGGGTTCTAAAAGTCTGAGACCACTAATGATGAAAACACTTTGCTTTTCACTTTTTAAAACATTTGAGTGAAAAGATGAATGTGTCCATTTTTGCAAGTGAACATATTTCATGTGCTTCATCGAAAGCAAGGAAATCTTGCACAATGGAGGTCATATAGTCAATGTTAAAAATTTGATAAAATGTGACTTTTGGAGCCCACTGAATATGTTTATATGCCCATTCTGTGACTTTAAAAGATGGCCTTGACAGTGGTTGAGTGGTTGTGCAGTGCTTTACCGCTGAAATGCTGCTGCTCTGTGACTGAATCCTCTGCACACACACTGAGAATAAAACTTGCACAGCTCAAACACACACGGCTGCAGCTTCACTGAGCTGATGGTCGCCCTGGCCCAGATCAGCTCCTCTTCAAGAGTCTCTTTAAGGTCCTCTTTCTCACTTCCCTGATGAAATAGCTCGATTCTCCATGGACATCCTGTCAGAGAAAATAATATATCACAAAAGAAATGGGGGAGAAATTTCTCCAGAAATGTAGAAAAGATCAGTATGATAAAAGTTATAATGAAAACTGAAGTAAACTCTCCCTGTGAAATAAGATAATGCAACATATGAAAGGATTTCAAGATTTCCAAGTGTTTTTGAGAAGGAGCATTTTCACTGCACATTGCTGTGCTCAGTTGGCTCTATATAGATATTTTACTTTTTATATGAACCCTTTCTCCAGAAACTACTGTAATCAAGATATTTGTATACCTACTTAAAAAGGTAAATGCTGCATCAATGCCGCTATTAAAACATTTGTTTTGTTTTTTTCTCTGAGCGTCGAAACGCAGTAACATTAGCTCACCAATGGTGAGTTTGGGCGTGGGTCTTATCTGTTTAATTGACAAAAACGGGGCAGGGCTTAATGTGTTGGACCACTCTCATTGGCTACATCGTCTTTTATAACCATACATAATCAATAATTGCAATTGTGTACGTACTTAGCAGCTAGTGTTGGGGAGTAACTAGTTACATGTAATGGAATTATGTAATTTTTTTACAAAATAAACGTAACTTTAATCAGTTACAATTACCGAGAAAAAATGTTTAATTAAATTACAGCTACTTATGAAAATGTTAACGATTACAAAGGGGATTACATATGAATATTTTCACACATAAATACACACACACAGATGTAATTGATTTCTTCCCTAAATTGCATTGACTGCTCTAAAATATGAGACAGCAACATTTCAGGAAGTTGAGGACACAAGCTTATTCCATAACTCTTTTATTTCCTATTTGGGTTTATGTATATGCTTTATTTTTTTAAATTAACTGTTTATTCCAAGGCATTGTTAGATGCCAGTGTTTCCTGTCATAGCTATGAAAAGATAAGATTTGATTTCAAAAACAGTATCACAACTATTTAAACTATATCTTATGATTTTAACCTCAGAATGATCTCAAAGTAAAAAGAGGTGCTAAAGTCTGGCTGTGCTTTAAAATTAAATTATTATAATCTTAATTCAAGTGATGAAGGATTTTGAAAGTCTGATAGTAATCAGTGTTGAGGACAAACCCTGACCGGTTTAAATGTTTGATTAACGGTTGAAATTTTGTTAGAAATTTAGAAAAGTAATCAAAAAGTAATAACATGTAGTTAGTTACATTACTTTGATAAAGTAATTGAAATAGTTACACTACTTATTGTATTTTAAATGGTAACTTCTGCAACCTATTGCATTTCCAAAGTAACCTTCCCAACACTGGTAGGAGCTGAACTGTGAACGTTACAAACCGTTTTAAAGCCATCATTATAAATCAAACAAACAAACAAACAAACACTCGCATGCATCTCGCAGTATAATAAATTTAATGAATTAGGAAATGTTTTCTCCTCAGTGGTGGACAAAGTCAACAAATCATGTATTTGAGGTAAAGCACAGATACGCTGATGAAATATTACTCCAGTAAAAGTCAACCAGATATTCTTGTTTTTATTTGGTGACACTAGTGGTGCAGAAATTATGCGCTTCACGTGTAAGCACTGCTGTAAGATGCCACAGTGCACATTTTGCATTAGCCTCTGGTGCCATCTAGTGGCCATCTCTGTTTTAATTTGCTGGAATAAACGTCCACTTAAGGGGTCGATGAGGGCTCTCATTCTCTCTCTATGTCTTCCGCTCTGAATGAGGGCACCTGTATGGAGAGCTGTTGACATGGACAGCAGGTAAGCAGCTCAGATGTCTATGATTCATAGCGCGCTCTCTCTCGCATATGCCGCGTCCTCTTTGTGTTGACTCGATGAGACAGACGTAAGTGTGTATATATTGATTTTTAATGTGCTTTTAACCTTCCCTGACCCAGCCAAATCAAAACAATCTCCAGGGAAAATAATGGACCGTTGCTATGGATACTATCAGTGGCTCCGGCCTGACTCCATTCAAATCAAATCATTGTCATGGCAACAATAACATTAACCCTGCTCGGGCACCGCTGTGCCGCCGTTGCCGCTTTAACAGAATAAAAGGTCAAAAATGTCAGATTCCATTGTGTGCATGTGTGTGTGTGGTAAATGGAGGGTCTTGCCTGGTTTTTCTGTATGAGATACTTTAGTGAGCTGCTGGATGCTTGTTGTGGTTGTTTGTCTCCTCGTTGGCAGAGAAATTGTCACGGTCACCATTGGAGCAGTGGTATATGTGGTTACCGTTACAGCTTTTGGCTGGGCGATCACAGCAGATGTGAGTTCACTAGTGGGTTTGGTTGTGGTGCCCATCACAGTTTCAGGAGCTGCTGTTGATCTAATAAGATGTGATGATGTCATTGTAGAGGTTGGGACTGTGGAAATAGTACAAATCAAGCTGTTAAAGCAGTTTTTTTCTCCAAAAAGTCTTATTTTTGTCTGCTTCAGCACATCAAACTCCTTAATAGTCAAAATACCTCTGCTCCTGTGGGAATCTGTACTGGGAGTGCTGTAGGAGTCTGTTCTGGCTTTTGGCCATAGTACCAGGTCACTAGTGTTTGGAAGCTCATGCCACACTACTGCAGAGGTAAGACAGGGCTTTGATTGGTTAGTTTATATTCACACATTATACAGTGTCTTGTATCATAGCTGACAACAGACACTCATAAAAACAATAATATGCTCTCTGAACTCACTCACCAAAGGGCAGCAATGGAAATGTCATATTACCTACAGAAAAGCAGGAGAAAAAAAGTCAGAATCTGACCAGCACATTTCTAAATATATAAAGCGTTGGAGTAATAAATGTATGTGTGTGTGTGTGTGTGTTTGTACCTCTGGGTATTTCCTCTGTGATGGTCTGATTAAACAGAGGTCTGACTGAGCCCATGTCCCACAGCTGAGACAGATCACTGTCTGAACACATGCCTTTATTTTAGTTTCAGTTTTGCTTTGTTTTATTACATAAACATATAGTAATTTATATATTTTGATAACCTAGTTAGTTTAACACTTAACATATGAAACGTGCGTAATGAATCAAGAAAGAATGTCTTCCTTGTGCATTTTTGGTAATAAAATAGATCATGCATCAACAAGTTAATTCTCCTTCAAAAGTTTCATTAGACCAGGTTTTTGGACTGATATGGAAACAGTATTACAAAAAACTGCATTGCTCTTGTCGGCATGCTTTTGTGAAAGGAAGTTGGGGTTTTGTAATGAAATAAGCATGAGTAATGATGACAGTTTTAATTTCTGGGTGAATTATGCCTTTATAATTTAATAATAAAAATTAAAGCTGCAGTATGTAACTTTTTTGTTAAAAATCAAGTTTTTGAGCAACAATGTACGATATCATTGTTTAAAACTGTCTCCTTACCTTACCCTAATTCACAATGTTACATTTATAATAAGGATTTATAATTTGAGTTGTGGGGTCAGATTTCGCGGGAAATTGACGTCATCTTTCATCTTTACGCAGTGTTGCCAACTTAGCAATTTTGTTGCTAAATTTAGCAACTTTTCAGACTACCCTAGCAACTTTTTCTTCCACCTAGCACCTAGCAACAAATTTAGCAATTTTTTAAAATTTATTTGGCAACTTTTAGCAACTTTTGATAAGTGACTCAGACAATAAAAACGCACACATTTTCCATCCAAATTACACAAAAAGAGGAAACCAAAGATGCCTAGCAGTACACACATCACGTGAATTGAGTTAGTGGCTATTTGCAATTGTTTAATTTAATAATAATAATAATAACTGAATAAATGTTCATTTATGATACACTTTGTTAGTAGCTTGTACTTGCGATTGTTGATCAGTTAATACACTTAAAGAAAAATGGAAAAGATACTAGTAATTTTCCAGGACATTATTATCCATTGTAGCCCTGTAACCCGAAAACACAATGCATAATTTAAAATACAGGTAAAAAACAATATGGAAAATTATTTCATATTAACATACTGTAGTAGACTGTGCCCCATTTTTACAGACTTTTCTTGGAGTGTAGCATACTATCTACTAATACACTGCTTAAAGCATAATTGTTGAGAATGTGTATAGTATTACTAGTTTAATAACTATTAAAAAAAACTTAAATTGTAATCATTCAAAAATGTGTAAGTGTTCAATAATTCAATGTATTTAAGTTATTTATATTTTAATATTATATTATGCATATTATTTTACAAACAAATCTAAATTAACAGTATTATTTTGAGATTTGATGTTGTGACTCAATTTTGCGCCGTGATTACGCAATGATGTCATCACGCAATGACATCACAATGTCATTTAGCAACAAATTGACCTTCCTTTAGCAACTTTCTCTGAAAATTAGTTGGCAACACTGTCTTTACGTGGTTGCATCATGTCCACAAACAAAAAGAAGGCGGCCCGGCTACTATATGGCGCGTGTGTGAAGCGTTTGTAGATTGTGCTTAGAATAGTTGCATGAAATTTCAACTTGTAATCTCGGAACCTGTTGTGAAAAATAAGAAACCTCAAACAGCGGGGAGTCTGCAGTCAAAAAGAGAAAGCGTCAGTGAGAGTAAATATTAGCATGGCCTTTGAGAACTGGCGACCAGTCCGAGAAATTAAAGACTGATGCAGAGATGGCTTTTTCTACTGAACAGGTAAGACATTTTTGTGTCTCAGTAGGTAGCTAGCCAACATTAGTGCACTTCTTCGCTTGATTCAGAAAGGTATGGAGCTTCCTTTGTTGCTGTTGTTGTAAATTGCACTTATTTTCTGGTAGCTATATGAGTATTTTCTGACTGAGCTATGGTTAGATTTAAACATCAGTAACGTGATTCATTATAAACATTTGCATTTTCATTTGGTCAGATCAAAGGGGGCAGATAAATGACTTACATGTTCAGATGACTTTTTTTTTTTCGGAGAGGAGCAGTATAAAAATAACTCCGCAAGTTATACTTGCATTTTTATGTTAGAAACAGAGATGGCAATAGAGAGGCAAAAGTTACATACTGCAGCTTTAAATATTTATGTATTTTATAAAACATATATATATATATATATATATATATATATATATATATATATATATTATTATTAAAGAATTGATCATTTTTATAAATCACTAAATTTTTGAGAATTGAAAAAAATGTGCATACTCAAACTCACCTGACTTTCCAGCCATGACACAGATATAGATGCAGTCAGAGCTGTTCTTCTGACTGACTGGAAGAATGATAATAGTACACACATGTAGACAAAATGACACTGATATAGTATGTGTGGAGGACCAACACCACAACATTATAGTACATTAGTGCAATAAACTGTGTTGCATCCAGGTGTGTGTCTAGGTGCTTTACCTGAGAGGATAGAGTTGGACTTAAATAGTTCTTGCAAATAACTGGTGGAATTTCCCATTACATCCAACAGAATAGCAGTGAAATCTAAAAAATACTAAAGTGATTAGATAGATAGATAGATAGATAGATAGATAGATAAGCAATCAGTGTATAGTGAAGGAGGTTTTTCACCTGTGAGGTCGTTGGTCTTGTTTGTCAGACAGTAACAGTATCTCAATGGAAATAAACTGCTCTCAATGTCCTGAAAGTCTGAGACTACACACACCCATACATGTGTACATGACGCACAGATACACGCATACAAACACACACAGAATTACATCATATTTGTGCCATATTGGTGATGTAGTTACAGTGTGATTTGGCTGTGTGGATAAGGGTAGTTACTGTTGTAGACCAGCAGCGTGAGCTTGTGGAGAGAGAGTGAACTGTGTGACGTCACACTGAGTAAGGAGAAAAGATGCTGTGAACCTGAAAACACAACATTTTAAGATGTCTGTGTGTGTGTTAAAACACTCACTGGTTATTTTTGTCCATTAAAAGGATATACGCACATACTATTGTTTCCTCCACAGAATAAAAAAAAAGTTAAACTTAATTGTCTCTTTATCTCACAATTCTGAGAAAAAAAGTCAGAATTGTGAGATATAAACTCAACTGTGCGATATAAACACAGAATTGTAATATACTCAGTCATAAACTTGCAATTCTGAGAAGAAAATTCTGAATTGTGAGAAAAAAGTCTCAATTACCTTTATTTTTCTGTGGCAGCAAAAAATAGAGAAAAAAGTAATTCAATGTAGTCTTTGAATATTGAGAAAAATAGTCAGAATTGTGAGATGTAAACTCGGAATTCAGAGAAAAAAGTCATAACTGTTAGAAATAAACTCAGAATTGCGAGATGTAAACTCAGAATTGTGAGAAAGTCAAAATTCTGAGTTTAGGTCTCGCAATTACCTTTAACTAACTATTCTACTAATTATTCAGTAACAAAGCCATGGTGCAAAGTTTCCATGTGGTTTTAATGTGACCTTCATATATTAAGTTTCAATTTATTAAACTTAACCCTTGGGATATAAAAGTGCCCATAGCCAAAAAACACTTGTGTGTGTGTAATACCTGGTTGGGAAGCATTGATGAGTGTGTTGACGAGTCCAGTAAGATCTATGGAGGCGGGGTCGATGTGCTCGGCTGGGATCTCTGGGTAAATTAAGATTACACTGATTTATACCTCGCTAAAGGTATTTATTGATCTGCAAAACCATTCTTTACAGCCCTGTAAAATCCTCCTAAATCACATACACAGAAGCTGACCCTGCACACATGGTTTCACCACCACATTCATCATTTCACATGCACCTAATCATTAGGACTAAATGCCTGAGCAAGTAAAAGCATTTAAAACCCTTCATATATGGCCACAGCCATATCACCCTGCAGCCCAAGACTGGTTGCCCACTGAAGCTGAGCAGGGTTGAGCCTGGTCAGTACCTGGATGGGAGACCTCCTGGGAAAACTAGCTTGCTGTTGGAAGAGGTGTTAGTGAGGCCAGCAGGGGGTGCTCACCCTGTGGTCTGTGTGGGGCCTAACGCCCCAGTATAGTGACGGGGACACTATACTGTAAAAAGCACCGTCCTTCGGATGAGACGTTTAACCGAGGTCCTGACTCTCTGTGGTCACTAAAAATCCCATGGCACTTCTCGTAAAGCGTAGGGGTGTAACCCCGGTGTCCTGGCCAAATTGTCGCCACTGGCCCTTGTCTATCACGGCCTCCGAATAATCCCCATCCACTTGATTGGCTCAATCTCTCTCTCTCCTCTCCACCTGTAGCTGGTGTGTGGTGAGCGCACTGCCGCTGTTGTCCTGTGGCTGCCGTCGCATCATCCAGGTGGATGCTGCACACTGGTGGTGGTTGAGGAGAGACCCCCCCCCCCACATAATTGTAAAGCGGTTTGGGTGTACAGCAATACACAATAAAGCGCTATATAAATGCATCACTCATTCATTCATTAATTCATTCATATACCGTGTGCAATGATTCATAAACTTAACAGCCTTCATATGTGTATCTGTACGTTAAGAGTTCTGTCCTGTTCATGTGATTGTTTGTGATTGGTGCTTGTCCTCCATGGGACTCTGATTGGTTACCTGTAGACACCAGGAGCTCTCGTTTCTCTGTTCGCATCAACTTGCTTTGTCTTATAACTGAAAAAGACATATTATTTACCTCTTGACTATAGCAGATATATTAATGCAAAAATTGTCTTTTTTATTCTACAGTTACTAACCTTGTGTATGAATAAGGAACAGTGTTATTATGACAGTGCATATTCTGATGCTGATCCAATGTTTTAGTTTGAGTTTAGCCATCTCTGCAAAAACAAACACATTAAAAAAAATTAAAAACAAAGATATCATATTGTATCTGGAATGGTTTGTACCTGAATAAATTATATATACCATAGTGTGTATACACAGTAATGAGAACATACATTTTATGCAGTGAGATTTCAGCAAGAGAGCTGAGATTGTGCTGCCATCTACAGTACAGGTCAAAAGTTTGGAAACATTACTATTTGTAATGTTTTTGAAAGAAGTCTCTTCTGCTCATCAAGCCTGCATTTATTTGATCAAAAATACAGAAGAAAAACAGTAATCTTGCAAAATGTTATTACAATATAACATAATGGTTTCTGTTTTAATATACAGTACTTTAAAGAATAATTTATTTCTGTGATGCAAAGCTGAATTTCCATCAGCCATTACTCCAGTCTAAAGTGTCACATGATCCTTCAGAAAATACTGATTTATTATTAGAATTATCAATCTTGGCAACAGCTGTGCTGCCAAATATTTCTTTGGAAACTGTGTTTTTTTTTTTTTTTCTTCTTTCTCAGGATTCTTTGATGAATACAAAGTTTAAAAGAACAGCATTTATTCAAAATATAAATCTTTTCTAACAATATAAATCTTTGCTATCCCTTCTTATCAATTTAACACATCCTTGCGGAATAAAAAGTTTAATTTCTTTCAAAAAAAGAAAGAATAAAAATTTACTGACCCCAAACTTTTGAACGGTAGTATATACTCTTCTTTTTAATATGCTCTTCTTTTTAACTTTTTATTCATCAAAGAATCCTGAAAAAAATATCACAGGTTCCAAAAAATATTAAGCAGCTCAGCAGTTCCAGCACTGATAATAAATCAGCATATTAGAATGATTTCTGAAAGTCATGTTGCACTTTAGACACTTCTAGATGAAAAGACGTGGAAATTCGGCTTTTGAATCACAGAATGTATGTTTTAAAAATAATAAAACAGAAAGCCGTTATGTTGATCTAACATTTTTCTTAGATTTTTGATCAAATAAATGCAGGCTTGATGAGCAGAAGAGACTTCTTTCAAAAACATTACAAATAGTAATGTTTCCAAACTTTTGACCTGTACTGTACATGTGAGTAATGCATGTGAGCTGCACTGCCTAACTACTAGCTTGTTTAAAACTAAATAAAAATCTTGATATCAAGCTTAAAATCAATCAATCAATCAATCAATCAATCAATCAATTATTATTATTATTATGTCTAATAATATTAAAACACAGTTTGTCCATTTATGATAAATAAAAAAACTAAATCAATTAATTGAAATAAATTCTCAATTCGAATAACTATCATAAAAACATCAAACATTCAGCATCATATACAAAATATGCTAAGACAATAAATACTCTACAATACATAAAAAGAGAGTTTATTTTATTAATTTGTTCTATTTTTTCATAAAAGTCACACATATTATGCTTGCCAAGCAGGGCTGCATTTTTTTGATTGAAAATACAAAAAATATAGACTTTTTTTTCCTCTCTGGTGTGGACATGTTGTTTGCTAAGTGTGACAAGATTTCACACTTCAAATTAATCTCCACAGAGAGTGGATCAGTCACTGCAAACTCAATTAGCCTGAATCAGTGGCTCTTCTCTAGCTCTGCATACAGATCATGATGTTCACAAGTTAAAATGAGTGTTTCACTGCTGAACAAATATCATTAAAGATGAAAGACTTCATTAGTAGCATCACAACAGCACCAGCTCAATCCTCTAGAGAAATCTAGCTACAAAAATCCTTTTAACGTGGGTCTGGAAAAGCTACAGTTGATGTTTAATCTTTCAGTCAGTCTTTCAGATTTGCTCTATTTAAAGATGCCTGCTGTAATTCCAACACAAACAGAGACAGAAAATGGACCGATAGAGAGAGAGACAGATAAAAATGGAGATTTCTTATTAATTACATCCGATTATTTTTCTATGCGTAGTTGACATTTGACATGGCAGACATTTACTGCCAGAGAAATGATGGACATTTAAAAAATAAAAAGTGTTTCTTTCAGTAAATGGAATTATAAATAAATATATGCTTGCATAAATAGATAAATATATAAATAAATACATAAAACTCACTGATTAAATCAGTTACAAAAATATTACAGAGATATTTACATCTGAAAATTTCCACAAAAAACAGAATTATTTATCCAAACTAAAATTTCACTATACATAAAAATAAAAATGTAGAAATAATAAAATGAATAATAATTTAAAATCAGCATAAAAGTTCACACTGTATGTAAAAGTGCATGTGAGAGGTGAAACACAGAGCGTGTGAAGAAGAGTGTGAACTAAACAATAAAAAAAAATCCCACACTCACCTGCAGAAGAGAGACGCAGACACTGCAGGACACAGACAGCCGTCTGCTCGCTGTCCGCTGTCTCTCACACACTCGCACACAGAACCAGCAGGGCATCATGGTCCCCGGAGAGGGCAACAGGCTGTAATAGCCCTCCAGTGTGTCACCTGAGCTCAGCTGGCAAACACAGAGGACCTGCTCTCAGCCCAACACACACACACACAGATACTCTCACCGATATAGAATCATTCTCTTTCTCTCACACACACAATCTCACACAAAGAAACTCTCACAGATATAGATTCTCTCCCTCCTGCTAAATGTAACACACAGTTATACAAACTTTTCACTATAATGGTTTCATAGATGTCATTTCAAATGATTTCAAACGTCCCCAAAAGCCAATTTTCAATTTATTTGGCCGAATTATAGTATAGCCTCTTTTTTTTCTGGCAGCTGTTTGTAAAGAACTGAATTTGACACTTTTGGCCTCTCTTTAAATATGAAAATCGCATGTCCTGTACTCCTCTCATGCACTCGGTTCTGTTTGGCAGCGTATGGTTTCTGGGATAGCGCAAGGCCTGGGAAACTCTGTTGTCCTGGAGACCAAGAACTAGGCAGAGGGCCATTCCCACAACAACCCCTCTACTTGTGTTTGGCACAGTATTTCCAGCTATATTCTGTTATAGTGACTCTACTGAACACTGAACTCAGTGGCAGGCTTTTTGCTGACCCGGAGACGCTAAACGCGTTACTTAATTCAGTTACTGCTTTCATGATACGATTAAATGGATATTAAATTTATACCAAAAATAATTTAATATACTATATCGGCATATACACTACCGTTCAAAAGTTTTCAATCACTATACTTCACTAATAGTTAACCCAAGAATGAAAATTTGCTGAAAATGTACTCACCCTCAGGCCATCCAAGATGTAGATGAGTTTGTTTCTTTATCAGGACAGATTTGGAGAAATTTAGCATTACTTTACTTGCTCACTAATGGATCCTCTGCAGTGAATGGGTGCCATCAGAATTAGAGTCCAAACAGCTGATAAAAACATCACAATAATCCACAAGTAATCCACACGACTCCAGTCCATCAATTAATGTCTTGTGAAATAAAAATCAATCCATCAATAAATGGTTTTACTTTCAAACCATTGTTTCTGGCTAGAATAAATAAAGGTCTTTATCCATAATATTTATTTCTTTAGAGAAAATAACAGTAAAAGACATTTATAAAGTTAAAGTATTTCTGTTTCAAATAAATAACCTTTTTTAACTTTCTATTCATCAAAGAATCTTTTATCACAGTTTCCACAAACACATAAAGTAGTTATCTGTATAATACTGATAATAAGAAATGTTTCTTGAGCACCAAATCATCATATTAGAATGATTTCTGAAGGATCATGTGACACTGAAGACTGGCTGAAAATTCAGCTTTGCACCAACGGAAAAATTACATTTGAAATGTAAAATATCTTACAGATCCCAAACTTTTGGTATTGCATATATTTATGCAAAAATAACTGTTATTGTATATTCAATAATAAGTAATAATGTAGCTAGTTACTTTTTATTCTAAACTCTCAGATTTAACATTCCCCAACAACATTAGCACCTGTCTCTAAACAAAGTCATAATTGAGGACTTCTAATTAAGCAAGAACAAACTGCAATGTTTATTTTAATATATCTTTATTACTAACTGGTGCAATTTGAAGATATAACATAAAAAATCAAGTTCGTCATAACATTTGCATATTATCTCATCAAATTAAACTATTAAAACTGGCCTTGACCAGAATGTAAATAAAGATTATTCAAAAACTGGAATGAATATAAGAGCTTAGAAGGCCACTAGTGTGAAATCATTTAGTCTGAAACCAAAAAGAATAGAACAAAAAGATCATTTGTTGGGTCTTTAAAAGGAAAATACACAACCGAATAGGTCCTAGGAAAATGAACAGATGCTTTACTGATACCACCGAGAGCAAAACGATTATGGATGGCCTAAAAAGCAAAATGATGGCAGGTTTGATTCATGACGAAGAGAACGTAATGACCGGCAGAGAGAGACTGGTGCTCTAAAAGGCCAAGGCACAAACAATAAACAGCAGTGTATCTGTGTACATCAGTAGTCTGAGATCACAATAGACAGCAGTCAATAGTCAGAGAGAAAATTGGATAGCAGTTAGACAGCAGGTGAATAATAATAATAATGGGCAGCTGTTAGGTCTGAGATAATAATTGACAGTTTTTAATCCTAGATAAAAGTGTATAAAGATAATAATGGGCCTTTTTATTGGGCTGATTTGTGACTGATTTTTAGTTTAGCTGGTTTAGTTGAGGATAGTAATAGACAACAGTGTTTGGACATGTGCTTAGTGACTTAATTTGAGTTTAACAGTGTTTAGTCTGAGATGATGATGAGCGGCAGTGTTTAGTCACATGATCGCAGGATTATAGAATGGTTAAAGGGATAGTTCACTCAAATCTCATGCTGTTCCAAATCTGTATGACTTTCTTTCTTTGGCAGAACACAAAAGATGATTGTGGAAAAATGTCTGTGATTTGGACACCATTGACTTTACCTGTATGGACAAAAACATTCTTCTTTTAGACAAAATATCATCTTTTGTGTCCACACAAGAAAAAGTCATATTTTCATTAGGTGAACTATCACTTTAATCATCTAACATCATACTAAACCTCATTTTACTGCCTTGACATCACCATAACCCCAGGCTTGTAGCAGACAGAGGAACAAAGAGAAGGAAAGAATGGAAAAGACAAAGAGAAAAAAATCCATAGTCAAAATTACCAGTAAATGAAATAATAGCCTTTGAGTAGTTGTTATAATATTTCCATATTATGGCTTTTGTTCTCTGAATTCATAGTCTTTGTTGTTACAGGTATACAGATATTAGTACTAATATTAGTACTATTTATCTCAAATCCTAAATGCAAGTTTGATTTGTGCAATTCATGGAGATTTACTGAGCATCAAGTTCCTTGAGTCAGAAATACTCATTCAGGTGAATGAGATGGTGAGTGAAACAATGTTAAACGACAAAGACGGACATTATGACGACTAACTGGAACAACACGACCAGTTGTTCAACACTCACACTGGACTTGACAAATGACTCGAACCTCAGACTAATGAACTCTTAATTGATTTGAAACTTGATATTAAATATTATCTTGATACTTGGTAACCAGTAATGTTAAATTTTGACATTGTGAACTGTAAAATAAATAATTAGATATTAAAGGGATGTAGATATGCATATTAATTCATTTAGTTTAGTAACTAAAAAAAAAAAAAAAGTTAAAACGGGAGAAAAAATGACAAAAATAAACAACATCAGCAACAAAAAAAGAAAGAAAAAAAAAGAAAATGGAAAATATACAAATCAAAACAAACTAAATTCAAAATATTAATAAAAACTATAGTCGTATTTATGATGAATGATACTAAAGTAACCTGGGGAAGAACTGGCATTACAAACTAAACATTTGAACAGTGAACTTACGCAGGATCTGTTCAAGGTGAAACCTTTTGGAAGACCTAAGTACTTGTTTTGGAGTAAAACATTCAGTAAGTGTAACTATTAATTACTGTAATTTGATAGGTAAACTGGTCAATGTTTAAAAAGAATTCTGCTGTCTAACGATGTTAAGTTTGATAATTTCCCACAGTTAATTAAGTGACTACACCTCCCTTACTCTGGAATGATCCGTGCGATTGATGTAGGGTTACCGTAAAGAAACTAGTTATCATGGGAACGCTGGTCCCACAGTACAGTGGCAATATTCATTGAGCCGGCAGTTTTATGTGCCACTTGCAGACGGGATGTGCTCATTGGTTGGATTAAGGCCAGACACTTGAGGAATTCCTAACTGAGGCTCTGCTTTTGGTCCTTAAACGGCTAGTGGAGAAAAATATGAGATGTCCCAGAGTGCAGTTCATGCTGACCAGAGTAAAAAGGTTTGTACAATCTGCAAAAGGAACAAAAACAAGCTCAAGATGTGCAGAGAAAGAAGCTTCCTCAAACCCAAGTATTCGAAACAAAAGCAAGTGCAAACCGGAGGAGACGTCGATACATTTAGCTGCTCCGTGGATGAGTCATGCAGTCCATGCATATGAAAAGATGTGTAAATAGAAAAATAAATGTTTACAAAAATGGCATAGCATGTGTTCTCCTCCCTTAAAGTTCCCAGTCAGATATAACCACACAGTCTCCATCTGCCAAGTGCAGTGTCTACCACTAGAGATAAAACGCATGCATTCCATGCAGTGCTCTTTGCTTTGCAGGGGTAAAGCGTGACGTGGATACATATTTAGATATGACGAGTATTATGTCTGTGTCGTTTTGTGCTGTACAAAGTCTGTAGTCTTTAGAAAGAGTGAGTGTGTGCGAGTGAGTGAGTGCGTCTTTAGGGTGGTGTTCCCCACGTTCCATCGGAGTGGAACCCGTCTCCAGTGGACGAGGGTGGAACAGGTCCGCTGGGGGTAAAGGGATCAGTGTCCGTATCCGTCTCGCCCTCAGCTAAATATCGCCGGTCGTGGCCCCAACTCGACCCTGCTGTTAACCCTGAGGCCTTGCCCGTGACCTCCTCTTTCTCGGCGGAGATGCTGAATCCGCTAGGCGAGCGCTCCAGCTCCTCGTGAGTGACCGACAACAGCGACAGCGGCGTTCCCACCCTGCGGCCTCCCGATTGGCTGACGTTGGAGGACGGGGAGTGGCTTGGCAGTGGGCTGATGGGCAGGACGGTCGGTCTCGGTGGGTTGGCGTCGGAGCGCGTGTAACACGGCGTGTTGTGCAGCGGCGGGCCGTAACTGCAGTACACGCGGTCGCCTGCGACGCTGACAGTCAACGTGGGGTCGCAGCGCTCCATGGTCATGTGGCCTGGGCCTGTGAGGTCATGTTGCATATGCATATCCACCAGGAAATCCAGTTTCTTCTCCATGTCTTCCACCTGTGAGTGAGGCGACGACAGAGTTTAGCAAAACAACTTTAGTTAGGCCAAACAACCAGCTGTCAGAGCGCACGAGTACCTGTCTCTCAACCCGCACAAATCTACCCATCATGCTTTGGTCTTCGGGATCTGGCAGGCTTGCTTTGGCAAGATATGACTCGTGTCTGAGAGAGAAAAACGGGGAAAGTAAATCTGAGTAAAAGACTTCAAATACCAAACTGTTAATAATAAATGATCTATCTGCAGAGCTCTTCATTTGATATAGGGATTTAATAATCATTATTATTAAATATGGCTGTGGTTTTATTAGGATTATGCTATAGCAAAATAATATATTAGTGTAGCTTTAAATATAGTGTTTAATATATATACCCCCGGTTTCACAGACAAGGCTTAAGCTAGTCCTGGACTAAAATGCATGTTTGATCTGTTTTAACTGAACTCCAGTTGCACTGACGTATCTTAAAATTTGTCAGTGTTATTGTTTTGTCTCAAGATGCACACCAGTAATGTTTTTTTTCTAAATCACATTTATAAAAGCTACTTAAGTTCCCTAATTGAACTAAGACTAAACCCTGGCTTAGTCTAAGCCCTGTCTGTGAAACCGGGCCATTAATATAGTTTTAAACATCATAAAAATATAAAAATAAATATTCCTTAAAGATGAGTTTTTACCTAGGTGACTGCTGGGTGGGGTACGGAAATGGTGCTTTCTGGGGTTTCTTGTGTTTTGGAGTGAGAGGTGGTCCTGGTGTCAGTATGAGATCTAGACTAAAGATGAAACAAACAGCAAATATTAGATTGTTTTACTCAAAAGAAGATTACGTTACCGTTTAAATGATGCAAGTAAACAATCTGAAATGGAAACTCATCATTTTATCATCATGAAGTAATTTACATGTTTTCTATAGTATTTCTTTAAAAATGTGCATGTGTGTTACCGTGTCTGTAGATATTTGATTCTGGTGAGCATGTCCAGGTGTCCTGCAGAATACTGCTCAATCACATCCTTTACATCATACGGCCTCAGAGTCTCCTTAAAACGCTTCTTACTCAAAAGGAATATTATGATCCTACAAAATGAGGGAAAAAAAGGTTAAAATGGTAAAGTTCTCGAATGTCTTTTGTAAGTTACTTTGGATAAAAGCATCTGCTAAATGCATAAATATGTGACCCTGGACCACAAAACCAGTCTTAAGTCGCTGGGGTATATTTGTAGCAATAGCCAAAAATACATCGTATGGGTCAAAATGATCGATTTATCTTTTATGCCAAAAATCATTAAGATATTAAGTAAAGATCATGTTCCATGAAGATATTTTGTAAATTTCTTACTGTAAATATATCAAAACTTCATTTTTGATTAGTAATATGCATTGCTAAGAACTTCATTTGGACAACTTTGAAGGTGATTTTCTCAATATTTAGATTTTTTTGCACCCTCAGATTCCAGATTTTCAAATAGTTGTGTATCGGCCAAATATTGTCCTATCCTAACAAACCATACATCAATGGAAAGCTTATTTATTCAACTTTCAGATAATCTATTAATCTCAATTTTGAAAAATTGACACTTAAGACTGGTTTTGTGGTCCAGGGTCACATATAAATGTAACGCTCACCAAGGCTGCATTTATTTGATAAAAATATAGTAAAAAAAAAAATAAAAATTAATCTTGTGAAATAATACATTTTAAAATAACTGTTTTCTATTTCAAAGTATTTTAAAATGTAAACTATTCTGGTGATGACAAAGCTGAATTTTCCGCAACCATTACTCCAGTCTTCCCTTCAGATATTATTCTAATATTCTCTGAACAAGTAATATTTATTATTATTATCAATGTTGAAAACTGTTGTGCTGCTTAATATATTTGTGGAAACAGTGATATATATTTTTTTTTCTGAAGAACAGCATTTATTTTAAAGTAGATTTTTTTTGTAGAAATGTAAAAGTATTTACTGTTACTTTGGTCAATTTATTGCTAAAAGAAAAAGAAAGAAAGAACAAAAGACAGAAAAAAAGAAATAATGAACGAACAAAAATATGAAATAAAGAAAAGGATCACAAGTGGTTTTTAAGCGTTATGGACACAAGATTTAATATTTGTGTACCGCAGTGCTCTTATGACTAATTTGAGAGTTGGAATCATCTCCTCCAGCAGTATATCCGGTGGGAAGCCCTTCTCCTCAGGAGTGGGGTCAGGCAGACCACCTGTATCTACAATGAAACAACAAAACAAGGTTAGATTAACTGCATTGTGTATACTTATGTATTTATAGGAGTATATCTATTATTATAATGTGTAAATTGTTAAGAGTGTGTATACTTATGTATACTGAGTATGCATATTAACTGTACAAGTACTGTGTACTGTTTTTTCTAAGTATGCACTAGTTCAAGTACTAGTTTAAGAAGTTCAGCTTTTAAAAATGCATCCTGAGTATATGAATGACGTGTGTGTGTGTGTGGGGGAGTGTGTCATACCCTCTGAGCTCTGTCTCAGGGCGTAGGCCTTCATTCTGAAAGCAGTTCTGAATCTCTCTCTGTTACTGAACCCTGCTGGTTTGCCCTCTTTTGATGGACTCTCCTCAACCGCCTCTGCTGGCCCGCAGTGCCCTGACACACTTTCAGGATTGGCAGCAGGCATCATCACGCGGGCCCTTACCATCGACGGTCTTGGAGTCGACAGCCGCACACGTTCCAACAAACTCAACTTCTGACTGAGGAAGAGACAGAATAACAGATGAGTTGAATCTCAGAGCTCTGAACACATTTTGTTAATATTCCTTATCATTTTGTAATTCTTACTGAGTGTTCCTCAAAAGACAAAACAGTCTCTTTGTCTGTTAGAAGTCAAAAATGGGAGAGGAATGGATGATGATAGTGTCGTACAGCACAGATCAAGTTAACAAAATCACAAAATAAAAATGATTTCCATTGACATATGGTTTAAATTTTTTATGAAAAATGTTTCTAACTATTCACGTGTGTATATATGGATTCACTACTGTTCAAAACTTTGAGGTCAGTAAGATTTTAAATTTAAATATTTTAAATAACATTTCTACTTTTATTTAGGAAGGCTGCATTTTAAAAAGTCACAGCACAACATTTATTAATTTCATTTATTAGACTTATATTTCAAATAAATGCTCATAAAAAATGTATCACATTTTCCACAAAAAAATATGAAGCAACTCTTATAATAAGAAATATTTTTACAGCATGAAGGATCATGTGACACTGAAGACTGAGGTAATGGCTGATGAAAATTCAACTTTGGCATCACAGAAATAAATGGCATTTTATACTATACTCGAATAGAAAACACATTTTAAATTGTAATAATATTTCACAACATTACTGTTTTTACAGCATTTTTCAATAAATAAATGCAGGCTTGATGAGAGACTTCTTTGAAATATTAAATTTGCCATTCTGTCTGAGCTAACTTTCAAACTATAATCTTCAAACTATTCAGAACTAATTTAAACTTTCAAGCCAGGTTGTCGAGCCAACATTAAAGTTCATCTTAAACTTTACTTTCCTAGTTTAATATAAGCAAGAATGTAGGCAGTAGGTCTATGCAAAGTTGCACAGGGCCCTCCATAAGAGCTAAAGCCCTGGAGAATCTGTTAGTCTTAATGCGGTCCTGCACACACACACACACACTCTCTTCCTGCAGGAGAAACTGAACCCTTCCGATGAAACAACGCAGGGCATTCTCTTGTGAAAGGTCCCCAAGGATGGACACACACACACACAGAATATGCGCTGCGGCACACACAGTATCTCTTGAGTACAGTGAAAAGAAGAAGATTGAAGTGGTGAGAGGGGCCGAAACATCTTGAAATGCTCCACAATTACAGGTTATTACCAACCAGTTACTGATACAACACTTTCCCACACACACACACAAAACACAATCTGTCTACAGTCGATTCAAACTGTCTGAGAGGGTTTTAATGATTGAAAAGTGACTCTGTGTGTTTATGTGTGTGTTGTAGAGTCATCGGACATACAGGAAAGCAGTGAAAACGTAAGAACAGACAGGAAGAGAATCAACGCATAGATTTCACATGAACAAATAAATGGAGCACAATATCATCAGCTACTTAACAGTGTGTGTATGGTCCAGTTTCTCCATTTTGGACTTGGTTTAGTAGGTCATTGATAATGTCAGGCTGCAGGTTTCCCAGCCATTTGGCTTTGTTTGTATGTATGTGTGTGTGTGTGTGTGTGTGTGTGTGTATTTGTACCAGTGGGTCAGGTTTTGCTTACATTGTGGGAACAAAATGTTTGTAAATGGATGGTAAGACCTGAAATCACCTAGACAATGTTTTAATAAAAATGTAAAAGTGTAGAATGGTTTGTGTGAACATTCAACTTAAAGGATAGTATAAGAAAAGGAAATCATAAGGAATCAGGGTTCTGATTCAACTTAAATCCATTATTGATTCTTTTACTGACTTTAACATTCATTATTGATTCTTTTACTTTTGAAAAAACAGCTCTTCCTTTCAATAATTAGTCTAAACTAAACAAAAAGGCTAAACAAAACAATACTTTTTTGGTACGGAACACCTAAAGGGACATGGAGAAATGAGATATGAGGAAAAGATGAAGTATGAGGAAAAGAGATGAGAGGAAAAATTATTTTTCAACGCTTTTGCGTTTTCTCGTCAACTTTTGTGTTCCTGCGAAAAATTGTTTGTTTGCAAAACACTTGCATTCCCCTGATAAAGTTTGCATTTATTTGCAAATATTTTGCACTCTTCGGAGAAACTTTGTGCTCGCTTGCAAAGCTATTGTGTTCACCGATAAAGTTGCCATTCGTTTGCAAATATTTTGCATTCCTCGAGAAAATTTGCATGCTCTCGCAAAACTTTTGTGATGGAAATCATATGAGGTGAGAGGAAAAACAGCCAGACAAAAATTTTGCCAGCGAATGCAAAGTTTCTTATGGGAATGCGATACCTTTTCAAAAAAGTGCAAGTTTTTCCTTACTATTTTTAACAAAACAGTACCACTTATCGCAGCAAAACTCTATTTCGAATGCTTATCTTTAACTACATTTTGTCATATGAACAACCAGTCAATAAGTATTTTCTTTGAATCGTTTTGACTGATTCACTCAAAAGAGTCGTTTGTTCCTGAACTGGACAATACTGGACTATGTGAGCAATACAATAGAAATATGTGCTGTCCATTTATTGTCTTTATATTGAGACATTCAAGAACAATGAACCAGACCAAGCATCAAGAAAATGAGGAACCTGTTTTGAATAAACGTTCTCAATTCACAATCTTAGGTAGAGAAAATATCTTTACCTCAGTACAAAAAATAAAAATTTGTGAACGAAAATGATAGTAAAGTAAATGTACAGTTTGTGTGTGGTTTGGTTTCTCCATTTGGACTTGTTTGGTAGGTCACCGGTAGTGATAATGTCAGGCTACAAGTTTCCCAGCCAACTCGCCTTGTGTATGTGGATTTTTGTGTAGGTGTGTATTTGTGTAGGTGTGCGTTTTGCACTAATCTATTAGCAGTATTAATGTGTAATCTGATCTCTGATCTGGACCGAACATGGATTACAGGTCTCGGGTCAGGCGCTACAAACAAGCACAGCACTCAATCCAACTCTCCCTCTGTTTCTATCTGTAAATCTTTCGTCTTTTAACAAATGGACTGTCAGGCCAGTGTCCAGGTCAAGGACAACTGATACTCATGATTATTATATACGCAGCCCATCTTTGTCAAGGCTCGTCATGCTTGGATTGCTAATAACAGTTCCCATCATTTTCCTTACAGTGACACGGACGTCACACATCCAGCTGTCCATTAGATTCTCCCACACACACACTCACGTTCCCTCTCCCTCGCTCTGCTCTGACACCATCATCTATCAGCGATCCATAACTCACTCTTTTCTAATGGACTCGGTAATATCACATATAGAACTACTGTCCACATGTCCCCGAACTGAGAAACGAGCTCTCCCAATCTCTCACACACACAGAAACGCACTGCTGGTCATTACGCCTTTGGCACTGAATTAATGGAGGTGGTGGTTATTAGGAGTTATTTAAGGAAACACATTTCACAGATTCATTAATCTCACATTTCCCAGAGATGCTGTAAATCTTTAAAACAGTGAGCGAGAGACTGAGGGAATGAGAAAGAGAGAGAGACTTACCTAGCCATAACCTCGAGAGGCTCCTTCCTGCAGGTGACAGAAACAACACACGTTTAGTTTAACCAGATCACATTTATGACAACAAAACTCTCTTCATTTGCACTGAATGACCACTAGAGTGTGTATGTGAGTATTCACATAACTGTGGTAATATTTGTCAGTAAGTACACCAAAAATAATTCAAAATAAATAATGGACCAAAAATAATGAAACATATCAACAAAACAGTGCTAGATATAGATTGTCTATTAGTGGCTAGTTATAAGTTGCAACTGAAATCATAATACCAAGTGTCAGTAAGGGAGCAGTATGAATAAATGCAAAATTAAAGGGATTTTTAAAAAGATTTAAAGAATTAGTATTTATTTCTATATTTTCATTTTTGATTTTCATTTTAAAATTAATTAAAAAATTTTTTTTAGTAATTTATGTGCTTTTGTCATTTTTAATGTAAACATCCACAAAACCAGTCTTAAGTAGCATGGGTATATTTGTAGCAATAGCCAAAAACACATTGTATTGGTCAAAATTATCATGTTCCATGAAGATATTTTGTAAAATTCCTACAAAATGACAAAACTTAATTTTTGATTAGTAATATGCATTGCTAAGAACTTCATTGGGACAACTTTAAAGGTGATTTTCTCAATATTTAGATTTTTTTTCACCCTCAGATTCCAGATTTTCAAATAGTTGTATCAAATGAGTCCTGCTCCCAAACTCAAGCCATTAGTTGAGCTAGTGTTGCCTTGTCAAAATTTGACTGCTTATCTTTAACCCCTATTATCCTCTGTTGGTAGATATCATAACTGTACCATCTGGCTGCAAAACACATCTTTCTCCATTGAGGTCCATTCAAAAACATTCTGAGTAAACTTTTTTTTTTTTTTTTTTTTCCTGACAGAACATTGACAAACAAATTACATATTTTATTATAGTAGTAGCCACTTTTTTTCGGTAGAGCTATTAAAAGTGTGAAATGGACATATATTTGTCCCTGTCTGGCTTAGGATAGTCAGTAGTGAATTATTTGAGACTCTGTTAATCTTGGAATTAATCAAACCAAACAACCAAGCATTTTGCACTGATTCATTGATAAGATATAAATATGCTCAAATAGGACTTATTTACTACAAATGTTTTTTATATATATATTGATATACTTTATATCTGCTGTTCAGGCTCATTATGATGGAAAAGTAAATTGTAAATTGTTCACGCATGGGTGAGAGTACCTCCCTGTAACCTCTAGCAGACCTCTAGGTGATGCTGTCTCTGCATGCAGACAAACACACATATGGATATAAACAAAATAAATGAACATTAAAAAGAGATGCACAGAAAAAACAAGTGAAATCTGTCATGTGTATCACTGAAATCATAAAACAACCCAGGCATAATATGAAATCATGATGATGACAAACATAAAGGCAAGTCCCTGTAAACGAAAATAATGTATAAATGCTAAGACAGCCAAATGACTTTTTTGTGACAGATGTGTGTACCTAAAGCATGGCAAAGAGATCACAGTCTCATAGAATCTCCATGTGGCGATGAGATCGTCTCTGACGGGGTTGGTGGAGTAGTATCTCCATGCAGCCTGAAATCAGTATTCAATATTGAACATTAAGGATGAGGGGTGAGCTTAATGGGGTGAATTTACTGCTGATTTAAGTTTATAATATTTCTGATTACCTGTATTAATGAAGCTGCAGGATTTCTGCGTTTCTCAAAGTGTTTCTGCCTGTGCTGTTCCTGAACCTTTAGAGCCAAACCAGAACCAAGAATTCCCTACAAACATAACCAGACTTTAGCATAAACTGGTAGGCTATTTTTAAAATATCTAACCATTTCCATTTTTTATACCCAAACCGAAAGACGTTCAGTTCTAACAACCCAAACAAATCTCCCTTATGAGTCAGTTTGTGTTAGTGAATCAAATACATACAGATTACAATTTGTGCTGCACTTAATTCTTGTGAGACTGATATCAGGTATCAGTGACATAACATATAATATCAAGCAACACAACAGACTGTTTTTGTACAGTTAGAATAATAACTGGAAGCAGATGACACCGTAAGTTACAAATGGCTGTACCTGCTCATAGGTGGATAGTCTAGTGGTTATACTGTAATTTGTAACAGTGTAAATGTATATTTAGGAAAAAAGGAGCTGTACTCACGGCTGGAAGTGCAAAAAATGACACACCGATAAGAGCGAAGGTCCCGGCTAGAAGACGCCCTGCCCACGTCTTTGGGGTCTTGTCACCATAACCGATGGTTGTCAAGGTGATCTGACACAGTGAAATCATATGTCATCAGCGTGATTAGGGGTAGCACGGCTAAGAGGCTATCAAACTACTTGAGCTGTAAAACCATTAAAAAGGTAGTATTAATGGAGCTGCTGTTAGTGTCACGAAAGGTGGTATAAATGGGGCTGCTATAAAACCATCACAATCAGTAGTACTAATGGAACTGATGTAAAGCCCTCACGAATGGTAGTGTTAATGGAGCTGCTGTGAAAAGAATTGCAGTGCATTTTTAAAAAATCACTTCTGAACTTGTGACACACAATGGTTGCGATTTTCTTTCCTGTGAAACTGACTTTCGCTTTTCATCATGGAGGAAAGCTTTTATGCATCTTCACCACAGCAGCTCAAAAATTCTAAATTCACTGAACACGTGCATAAAGCATGTTTTTATATATATTCATAGATTCACTCTTAAAAAAAAAATCCCATGCATGACCCAGAAGTAATGAAAGTTTGATACTAATTTTAAACTGGTCATCAAAGCTATGGCATTGCTTAAAACGTTTACAAAATGACAAATTTTTTTATTTGAATTCATTTTAACTTTACTTCCTTATACTCAAAATGTGCATCCAGTTTGCTACCTCCATTCAAATTCATTTAAAAAGTATACTCAAATCAATTTAAAGAAAGTTCTGAATACATGTGAGTGCTGTGTGTCATTCTCACCAGTCCCCACCAGAGGGCGTCTGCATAGGTGTCAAAGTCCTGCGGGGCCGGTGTTGGGGAGGGGCCCTCAGTGTATGTTGGCTCCACAGTGACATCATCCTTCTCAACCAGGTACACCAGGAAGGAAGCCAGGATCAATGACAGGAAGCCGATGTACCACGCTGTGATCAGCTCCTGACCGTACACACCAGCCGGGAAACACACACACACAGCAGTACTGAGATCAAACTTCACCAGACACTGATATCTGATTGTTTGTGCTTGCGTATGTACTTTGCAGGTCTGTGTATCGCAGACTGTAGCAGTTCTGAGGGATGAGTGTATGTGTGTGTATTTTGGATTGTGTGCATATTGCCGACCCCATTGGTTTATTTGAGCAAACAAACAAGCAAGACGTGCTCTTAGATGTTGATCAAGAAGGAATGGCCTGTTGGCGTACATCACATCATGTGTGTGGATACCTTGCTGTGTGTGTATATTGCAGATCCCAGCAGTTTCCAGGTGCCTCCACGACGGTCCATTCGTAGCATCCGAAGGATCTGCAGGAAACGCAGACTGCGCAGCGACGTGGCCAATACATTTCCCTGGTTTCGTACGGCAACCACCGGCACCGAAGCAATCAGTACAAAGATATCTGACAACATAAAGAACATATATAGTGTCTTATGCTCATTAAAGCTCCATTTATTTGATAAAAAAAATACATAAAAAACAGTAATATTGTGAAATATTATTACAATTTAAAAAGACTATATTTTAAAATGTAATTTATTCCTGTGATGCAAAGCTGAATTTTCAGAACCATTACTCCAGTCTTCAGTGTCACATGATCCTTCAGAAATCATTCTAATATGTTGATTGGGGCTCAAGAAAACTCGCTATTTGAAATCGAAATCTTTTGTAACATTATAAATGTCACTTTTGATCAATTTAATGTGTCCTTGCTGAATTAAATTTTTCATTTCTTTCAAAAAACTCCCAAATGTTTGAACAGTAGTGTGTGTGCATACTGTATGTGTATGTTTCAGTGTGACTGTGTGTTAGTTTGGGTCAGTGTGTTTTACTCACCCAGGACACACAGCGGTTTGCGGGCGAATTTGAGCCGTCCTCTCCAGCCCTTATATCGACAGCAGCAGCCGGCGGCCCATATCCTCAATGCAAACTCGCCTCCAAAAATAAAGATTGTGAATGTCTCCTACAGGTGAGAGAAACATTCAGTCATTTTCCTCAACCATTCAGTCTCACACACAAACACTGCATTGGCTATGAACAGAAGAAAAAAACTCACCAGAATCACCAGCCAGTGAGCCGAATCTTCCTCGTGCTCTTTGAACGTTGTTAAAATTGACAGAATCAGGCATCCCAAAACAATCAGAAACCTAGAGATTCCGAAAACAGAGTGAGTGAGAGTGTTATACAATATATATGTATATTCTGTATGTATATAAACATAGCTGTGGAAAAAAACTGGGATGAAGATCTTTTTTAGTTGCTATGGATACCTCAGCTGAGTCATGATAAAATCTTTTTTTTTTTTCTCTCAGAAAAGACCTGCTACCTTTAGATATGAACGATCATGATATTATTTAACCAGCAGAGGGGGCTGGTGAATATACGGGCACTGTATTGAGGGAGAGAGACAGAGGGATGTATTGGTTATATCCTCTCTTCACACACTTGCACAGCAATCCTATTACCAGATGCTGAGATAGTAATATATATAAGCTTAATTTTTTACTACAGGTATTCAGAAACCTGGGGCTACTGTATACTGTATAGGATGCTCATTAATTTTCCTTCCTGAATTTCAAGCCAAACAATGACACATGCTGTGCTTGCTTACCTGGGTTTTTAATTATGAGTACTGAAAAGAAACTTTCAGTTCTGTCATCATTTACTCGTCCACATGTCTTTAGAAACCCATAATGTTTTTTATGCTCCACAAAAGTTCAAAAAAGACACACCATAAAAGTAGCATAATAGAGTAAGAGTGAAGGAGATCATTTTCAGCAAAAATCAAGTTGGCATGAAATAAAAATTCATCCTATCTATTTAATAAATTAATGTTACAGGTCTTATCTTATTATTCATTCATGCATGTCTCATTTCTTAAAGTTTTTTTTTTTTTTTTTTAACTCATTTTAACTCATAAGTGACAGTTTTCTCTGGTGACATATACAGGACTTCTCAAAATGTTTAGTCCACCTGTTTCTTACAAATGACTGCAAGCTCACATTCAGATTTGCCTCCAACCAATAAACAACTGGTGGATTGAACTCCTGCCCTACATTCTTTTATTTTTCGATAATCTGTTTCCACTCAAACGTACATCACAATATGAAAGAAACAATCTGTCACTACTAGGGTTATAGTAGTTAACTAAAACTAAAACAATAAAAAAAATACATTTATTTTACTTGAAATAATGGTTAACTGAAATAAAGACAAATATTAAAACAATAATTTCAGCAACATTTTTCATTTTTATTTAGTTTAACCTGATGTACTAAAATAACTAAAACTGAAATAAAAATGAGTAAAAACTATAAAAAAAATAAAATAAAAATGACAAAAACTAAAATAAAAATTGGGGGGGGGGGTTTATAAACTATAACAGTAGCTTTAATGATAGTAAAATAATCATAACAGTGCTACGTCTGAAACATTGTGACTTTAAAGGGGTCATGAACTGAGAAATCAAAATGTCCTTATCTTTTGACATATAAGAGGTCATTGTAGTCACATGTAGTGTTTACGAGAAAGGCGAATGCCCTGGTCTACGCAGAAACCAAATGCTAAAGATGCTCTGAAGACAAGAAGACGCTGTGCAGTGCCAAGCTGTGGAAAAACAGTCTTTGCGTTGCCTTCCTTCTGATCCCAACATTAGGAAAGAGTGAATGAACTTTATTTTTTAATGAAGATCCAGACCGTGTCAGTTAGAACTCGGTCCTTTGTTCACTTCATTTTACCGCGGATTCGTTTACAAACAAGGCACAATTCGACGTGCTATTTTCAGAAAGATTGAAACTAAAAGACGATGCTGTGCCAATTATATTGGATCCGACAGTAATGTCGCAACACAAGTGTGAGTAACTGTTTTCATTACATGTTCACTATTGCTTTGTCTGTTAACCAGATTGTTTGATATGAGTATTTATGTGTTTTTAACCTAAATCACAGCAGCGTTTATTTATGAAGGCTGTAGGCTGTCAAACATACACAACTATTAATCAATCATAGCAGTGAGCGTTTACTTCCGAGTCTACAATCTGCCACGCCTATTCAAACAGAGCGTTCTGATGAGGGGGGTCAACAACAGGATAGAAAATAGCCTATTACTTCTAAATGATGATGTTTTTTGATGTAAAAATGTTGATAACTTTATAAGTGGACCTCAGAGGACAGTACAAAATAATAAAAGGCAGTTCATGACCCCTTTAATGCTTCAGAAATACTGGAATACTCTATAGAGCACAGCGTTATATGAGCCATAGAATATATATAATGCATCATTTTCATTGTTTTGGGTGAAATACACCTTCAGTAAGGATTTAGTGCCAAATACTTAAACAAAGGAACACAACCATTGTGTTTATTTAGTGTAAATGTTTGTAATGACTTGTGTATGCAAGTAACCGTTTTCTGCAGTGTTGTTCTGTTACATCTGGGAATCTAACTGTACTGTGTGGCATCCAGCAGAGCACACATGCAGACTCACATATTTCCCTTATCATCCTCACTCTATTCGTCAGTTGACCTGTTGGCAGTTTCTATGGTTTCGTATTTGTAGGTTATATCTGTGCTGTTTCCATGGTTACACATATTCATCACACACACACATACACGGCCGTACACACTGCTACATGCTCAGCATCTGGTCTCCAGTGAAAGCTTTTAGCATCAGCACACTAATAATCTGTAATGGTCATACTGCTCTCTCGCTCTTACTGTGTGTCAGGTGAAGTGTGCAGGGTTTTCTTGAAGAGCGATGCTTCCCTCAACAGAACGATGGAATGCCATGACTCTCAGGGTGCTCATTCTCAAATATTGCTCTTAAATTATGATTATGTTCTTAATGAAAAGGGCTATTAAGAGAGAAAACCGCTCTACAACACAGAATGTAGCACAGAATGGAGCTGATTATTAAAAAATATGATTATGAAAATATATATAGCTAATCTAGGCCACAAATTGACCAATCGAATGTGTTTGATATAAATAACTGCACATACAAAGTGTTTACATTAACTGTCCAGTTCTCCACACAATTAAAAAGGGTTTAATTATTCATTTTTATTAATTACTATTACTAAAAATATATAAATATAAATAAATGAAATATTTTAGCATATTGTTACATCTCCCTTTTCCACTCTCTTTGACCATAAAAATTTCACAGCGAGTTTTTGGTGTGAGGTGAGCAAAGCATCTAATATTACATAATCAAATGTTTGTGAGGTCTATAATATCAAAGGCTGAAAAATGATGGTGGTGTCTTATTTCATAATCAAATCAGATGACTGCATTCCAGCAACAAGATACATGTGTCTGATCACCCAGTAGACGTCACTGATGTGTAACCGTTGATTTTCATGTGCTGATGCATTCATTTGTCTGAGTTGTGGACATATTTTGCGGCTTAGTTGTAATTAAAGAATTGCCCAAAACAAAACAAAAATAAAATAAAATGTTGCATAGCATATTTTAGCACCTTCTCTCTGTGAGTTATTTTTGCAGCTTGGTTTCAATTAAAGAATTCCCTAAAATAAATCAAAAATAAATAAAATAAAATGCATAATCAATGGTTGTCTTATTTCGTAATCAAATCAGACTGCATTCTAGCAAAAACAAGTGTCTGATCATTTAATAGGTGTCGTCGGTGTGTAACCAGTCACGTGTTGATGCCTTCATTTGTCTGATGTCAGAAAGTTGTGGTGTTTATAACAAGTTGTTTGTGCAGCTTAGTTTCAATAAAAGCTCTTTTTGGATTGACACGAAGTTTTAAAAGTTTCAGCATGCTTCCACAGTATATCAGACTCTTTTATCCAACAACATCAAGGAAAATTTGATTGTTCGTAAAATGACCCCTTCAGTGCTGTTTACAAAGAACTACAGGCTTGTTAGGGATGTTTGTTGAATATAGAGGTTGGTGAGAGCAATCCACACCAATCAATAGTGATTCAGTTGGTAAGTGGACACAGTAAAATCTGGGATCATTTTATACTCCTCTGAACGGAAGCAACAATGCAGTGTGCAGTTTTTAACTTTAAACCAAATAAGATCTTCGGCATGCAGAAACAAGGTATGTTTTTGAGAATGCGTATTAATTATGGGGTAAACATGATCAGTGCTGCTACTACTACTACTACTAACTAATCTACTACTGTTTAACTTTACCATAGAGGCTTATAAAACTATGATTCACAATTTCACATCTAAAAATTAATTGCATAATTTTATTTTGCTGGGGTTTATTGGGTTTAAACCATGCCCACATTCACATATAACCAGTAATGCTGTCAATATCTTCGAAAGAGAGAGTCTGTCATTTAAGGTTCTCTATGCCTGTGTTCTGTCTTGGTAATGCTTTGAGAGTAATGTGTGTGTACATGTGCATCTGTGAGAATGTGTGTGTGTAACTTGGCTGTTTGTCTGATCGATGTTGAGGGCATATTGGCTGTAATGGGAGCATCAATATATGAGGTGAGTCATAACAGGACACATCAACCTTTATAATAAAACACATACACACACAGCCGTGCGGTTCTGCCCCAGAGCATGCTGGATACTAGAGTGAATTATTCTGTAGTACTTGTGAGGAAAAGAGAAGGAGCCAGAGAGAGAGAGATATGTAGCCCCATTAGAGGTTATTAGTGAGGTGGATGTTAAAAGCACCGTATTTCTCTGCTGATTTCAGGGAACAGCAGATTACAGCTCTCACTGGAGACCAGAGCACAAAGCAGCAAGCATGTGCAGACAAGAGCTTTAAACCCCCCCCAAAATGGGTTGCAGGTCTGTTTTGTTCGGCTGATTTTAAAATATTTATGCTGTAGGGTTATTATTGATATTTAGACAAACTGAACTGAAAATGCATCTTATATCTTATTACTCTATTACCCTATTACAAAAATGGCCTGAATAAAAACAATAATGCATTTTAATTATTATTTTGTTCTTTGAAAAGTGAAAATAGTGAACATACACTCTTATAACCACAGTGAAAAAGTAAATGCCATAATATTAAACCTAATATCTGCTTGGCCAACAATAACTGCAACTGAACACCACCACAAGTTTGTTCAGAGGTTTGCTTGTCTCTGTTGAGGAACTCATTCTTCTTTGAAAAACTCTCTTTTAACCCTGCCAAACTAGGTCTTCAAGTGTGAACTGTTTTTTCACATCCCTCTTCCTCTCTATAGGATTGAACTCAGAACTTTAACTAGGCCACTCTAAAACTTTACTTTCGTTTCCTTTCAGCCACTGAAATGACGATTTGAGTCCTGAACACCAACCTAAGCTCATGCTCGAGATGTCTGCAGTCGCTCTGGGATCTTTTGAGACTTCCCGGATGAGGAGCTGCCATGTTCTTAGAGACATTTTGTCCGGTCAACCACTTCTGGGAATATTCACCACTACTCTGTTCGCAGGTAATGGCTTACACTGTGGTTCAACAGAGGCCAAGAAATGGACTTGGTAACCCTTTCCAAACTAACGTAGCTCAACGTTTCTTCAGTTGTTTCTTTAATTGGGGCATTGTGAACATGTAAAAGCTTTGTAGTGAATATTTGTCTCTAAAAAGATTTAGTATATGTCCATTTAAATTCAACATGACAGGCTGCAGTAAAGTCTGCCTGTGATAGTTTCATAAATCTAACTGAGAATCTTTTTCCTTTCTTGATTTCAAGACCAATTCAGTTACTTTTTCTCAGGGGCAGTATACTGTAGGTGTTCTGTGAATTTTTCTAGTAAACAAATGAAATGTTGTAAAAACTGTCAGAAATGCAATGCGATAATACAAAAACATCCATTAAAGAGATAAAAAAAATTTATTTTAATATAATATTAAATATTAATATGAATAATTATAAATAATTAATAATCATAATAATAAATAATTATTATAATGTATGTTAATATAAATAATATTTTTCACAGCTATATATAGAAATAAATAAATAATAATTCTAAATAATTAATAATCATAATAAAAAATAATAATAATATTAATACATATTTAATATAATTTATATTATTAATATAAATAAATAGCTATATATATAGAAATAAATAAATAATAAAAATAAAGTAAATATTTAAAACATGTCAGAAATGCAATGTGATAATACAAAAACATCCATTAAAGTGATAAAAATAAATAATATTATTTTGATATAATATTAAATATTAATATAAATAATTATAATAATCATAATAATAAAGTTATAATATTAATAATATATATAATATATAATAATATTATTAATATAAATATTTCACAGCTATATATATATATATATATATGTATATATATATATTTCAATATAAAATGTTTTACAATATAAAATGTCAATCTGATATTACAAAAAGATCCATTAGAGATAAAAAAATAAATGATATAAATCATATTTGTCCGTGTTTCACTCTGTCTCGAATCGCGCTCACGGAAAGCGCTCAAGAAACAGTATCTCTTCCGCGGCTCGGTACGCTTTCGACTGTTTTTTTTTTTTTAGTAAGAGCAAGAGACTGTACGACATTCACGTTACATGATTTGGCTGATTTTTACGTAGAGAGCGTGACAGCGCACCGAATTAAAAGAAATGATCGTTCATGTTTTCATAACCGCTGCCCAAATTAAAAACGAAACTAAAATTAAAACATCTTTGCGAGCAAGGGGGCCCCCTGGTGTTTCGGGGGCCCTATGCAGCTTGCGTATTCTGCGTATAGGGAGGATCGGCTCTGCATGTAAATAAGGTGTCATGTACGTATAAGCTAAACACACAGTCTTCCTGTGTAGGCATAATCTATTTGTTCACTTTTAGCTGTGGCTCTAATTTGGGACAGTTGCTGAGCAACAGAAGCTGTGGAGCACATCCCTGTGTCATGCATAGGAAATAAAACACATGCACTCACTATCACACACACATACACAAGCATGAACGCTCACACACACTCTGACACTTACTCCCTTATTTTTGTTTGCTGTCGGTTGCACAGCAACTGCTTAAATTAGAAGTGCGTGTAAGTGTGTGTCTGTGCGGTGAGGAGGCTGAGTGGTGTAAATATGCTGGAAGTGTGCATGTTCATCGGCAGACAGTTGAGCAGCCCTCCTCCGCTGCACAAGGCGATGTTACCGTGGAAACATGTCATGTGAATGTGTGCTTGAGGAGGCAGTAAAGCGGCCATAGCAAATAGAGAGAGAAAAAAGACAGATACACTGAAAGATGCTAATTTTAAATCAAATTAAATCCATTTTCTACTCTATAAAACACATTTGAGTGCTTCTGTTTGATTGGAGAAAATGCATTGACAAGAACAGTTTTTAAAAGTGGTCAGATCTGCCTTTTTCAAGAAACATCTATAGACAAACTCTTCATTGAACACTTGATTCACAACTATTAACACACTTTGCATGTTACTACTCAACTCTAAAACAATGTTAAATCCAAATAATAAAATCCAACTAACCATAAATTGTTCACAGTTAGCAACAGGCCAGCAATGACAGGTCCTAACTCTTGAAAACTGAGAACAAAAGTATGCAAGATACAACATAAACTACTACTACATATTAAATGTTCACATGCAGTTATAATAAACATCATCTGTGAGATGAATTATTGGCTACCAATAATATTGGCATTAAACAATCAGTTTCCTATCCAGTAAATGTTGTAATCGTTTTGCATAATATTCATAAACATAAACATAATTAACACTGGCCTGCATCAAATTTGTTGAATGAAAACCAATGCTTGTTTCCTACTAATTTTGGAGTGCCGATTCCAAAAATATTTCTCTTGCCTGTCACACTTTTTCCACAAAATATGATGCACTTCATAGAATTTTTGCTTTTTAACAACCAAGGTGAAGATCTTATACTATCCCATTAAATGGCATTAAATGGAGTAATTGAAAATATTTTCCCACTCCTTTTCGGATTTTGTAAATTAAACGATAGATTTTGAATATTTCTTTTCGTCTTTAAAACTGAAACTTGTGACATTTGCATTAAAGCACATGCATCCTTATTCTTATTTTGTGAAAAAAAAGTAAAGGTTTTTTTTAGATATATATTTTTGAACTATTTTTATTGTTGGGCGATATGCTCCATAGTCATTTCATCCTATCATCAGCCTGTGAGATCGCTGATACACAATATTATCGTACTAATTTCTTTATTAATTTACTTAGTTTCATAGCTGGAGAATGAACCAACTGCAGCATAAGGCTAAAAGCAGCCTAATGTTAGTGTAATCTACTAAGTATATTAAATATTTTTAATATGACTGAAATTGTATTTAACATGAAAGAATTTAATAGAAACATTGTAAGTTACTAATTATAATGCTTACATTTTCTCAGTTATTCAAACAGCAGCTAGAGAAAAGGATTTACATTATCAAAAAACATCACTGACTTCAGTCTAGCGTGAGTTTATGCACTTTAAAAAACACTCCAGATATAATCGGTGAAGCTATCTACACTGTATGATGAATAAATCTCTTTTACTTACATCGCACATACATCTGCACTTTGTTGTTTATGATAAGAGAATTCACGAGAGAGCAGAATTCAGTCAGTGAGCGCGCAAACTCTACAACAAAACTCCGGTGTTTCAGCCATGACTCATCTGAACACCTCTGATTGGCTGCTGCATTCATAAACTCAACGGAATCGTGTGTGATTGGTTATAACACGCAACACTGTAAAAATGTGGAAAAAGATATACGATGGAACAAATAAGCCCTAGCCTGATTATACTAATAATAATTGTCTTGGTATAGTCAAAGGCATCAGCTACAAGTGATATCTCTGACTATCGTTGATACACGATACTATAGTCTATCGGCACAACCCTACTCAGCATCATCAAATTAGGTAATATTAGGCTTTTTTCGAGATGCAGGGCTGTGTAATTTTCAGAAACTTAATGAACTAATGTTTGATTTTAAAGATGTTTTTGCGCTTATCTTGAATAGCCACTGATGTCTTAATGTAGAATCCTGAACTGTGTGTCCTGAAGCAAAACTAGAATAAGATTAGAATATGATTTGGCAGAGCTTTTAGCTTAAATATATGGAAGAAACGAACAGATCTAATACAGAACAGATCTAATAAAGAGCTCCAAGCAGGAAGGAAGCCCCTGATGGCTTTACATCATGCCGCTCACTTTTGACCATATTCACTACTTCACCAGTACTTAACAGCAACAAAACTTCTTAGAAAGGTGATGCCGCATAGAACTTGGAGCCAGAAAGCAGAATGACTCATGAGTGATCACCGCTGTGCTTTTGAGCAAGGCACCAGGGAGATTGTCCCTGTAATAAATGTACCGTAAGCTGCTTTGGATAAAAAGGTCTGCTGAATGACCGCTTCTTTCACATGACAAGCAGCATTTCAGACTTATTGCAAGTCATTCTGTCAGAGTAGGCAAAGATTTGGAGCTTGAGGGAATTGGACCTGGTTGCTTGTCCAGTACATTTGGGGACTCTTTTACTCAGACAGACCTGACTCAGGCAGATGTGTGTGTGTGTGTGTGTGTGTCGATGGCAGAGTCGGCGCTCGTGGCCTCATTAAACTCAGCAAGATCAATCAGTGGTAGATCATTTTATGCTTCCCTTCGAATGCTTCAAACAAATTCTGTATTCAGCAGGTTACGTTCACCTGCACAGAGAGCACCTACTTCTAGTTCTGCTGTATTGATGTGTCTTTAGGAGTTTGCTTTCTGCATTAATTAAACATTAACGGACACAAGCATTGAGCAAACTTCAACATTTAAAGGAATACTCAGGTTTGAAATGACATGAACGTGAGTAAATGATAGGAGAATGTTTGGGTGAACTATCCCTTTAAGAATTGGTTCCCTTTAAATACATGATCTAGAATTTGAATTGAATTGGCCACACCCTACAGCATGCTGAATTTATTGAACTGTAATTCAAAGAAATTCAACAGAAATACACAAGAGCAGAATTTCATTAGTCTGATACAACAGCAAAATGGTTAATAATGTCATATATGTGCAGAACTTCATATTTGTTCTGTTTTCCAGCATTTACTAAAATATAATAAATATAATTAAACATATCAAAATTACTAGGCAATTAGCATGTATGCTAAATTGTTAAAGAAATAGTTCACTCAAAAAATCACCCTCATGTCTTTTCAACCTGTATCACTTTCTTTCTCCTGCTGGATATTTTAAAAATGTTTTTTTTCCACAATAAAAATTGTGTAGCAAGTAAATGATGACCTTTTTTTCTGTTTTTGGATGAACTATCCCTTTAATGTGTGATTCATATTAAAAAATGAATATGAATTTCTTTGAATTTCATTTCATTTTACTCGTACTTCATTTTAAATCCAACTGCTGATACTGTACTACAAACACTATCCATTTAACCATTTTGCAATAAATATTAATAATACACTCAACATATTAGTCTAAAGACTTTATCAGCGAATTGCCACTTAATTCTTGGCCTCTTTTATGGGAAATGTCTGACTAATGAAAACAGACTATACACATAACATGACATGAGGACTGGAATATGTAAGTGGATCAACACACAAAAAACGCACCTCGCTTCAGGCAACATTTATTCTACTCTACTCACATATTATAGTGAGAATCTGTCTGTCCCCAGGAGAAAGCAATGTTTGCTTACAAACCAAATTACTTGTAAAAGCCACAATTCAATCTTACAACTGGACTCTATTCAGAATTATTGTTATGCGGACCTTTTTGTGGATTCTTGTCACTTTTATTTATAGGTACAGGAGGTACATTAAATCATGGGAAGAAAGGTAGAGAATGTGAATGAGAAATGTTAGATTTAAAACTCAAGCTGCCCAGATGAGCACCATGTCTCATGAGCTAACCACCTTCTCCAGCATCTTTAATTCAGTTTGACAAACAAGTTTGCTAAGCAAAAAGAACACATTATTTTGTTGGCACATATCTGAACACACACACACATACAGAGGGATTTCCCACTCTTGACAGCATGCCATTTCCATTCTCACTCAGTAACACAACAACCTGCCGTGATAAAATGATCTGTGAATTACAGAACCGCAGAGAACGCACACACACAGCACGTGCGCTCACACAAACATATTTACACCTCCACATTGTAAGCGTGTGTGTTAAAGAAAGACACACAGTACTTTGGCCTGGAGCTGTACATACATGACATAAATGGATTTTCTCTCACTTTGAAAAACAAATCCTTTAACCTTTTATCTGACTGCGAATGTCACACTCATACACACACACTCTTGCAGAGGAGGCCAACTAGAGATGAGGAATCACCATGTGGCCTCAGAATGCTGGGTAATGCAGTTTAGGTAGGAAGAGACTTTGCACCTTCTGCAAATGTGTGAGGTGATACTGCTGTTAGTGTTTCCAGTTTTATCCCACTGTAAAACTGCTGCTTAGGCAAAAGTAAACTGAAGTCCCTAAATCACCTGTTGAAAATGTAAAAAAAAAAAAAAAAAAAATTCTTTTTTTTTTCTTTGGAAGCCAGAACCAGCTAGAATAGCATAGCAATCCCAGCTAGCAGTTGAAATGGGTTCTGCAGGCCAAATTCAAAATATTGGAGAGAGCTGTTTTTCCCGCCTGCTCCTTTTCAGACTCGACACTCATGCAGGTTGCCAGATTGAGGACATGCAACAGCAATGAGTGTAATTAACAATGGAAACCAAAAAGCCTTAAAATGTAAGTTGATGAGTTGATTTATCCGTGTATGGCTCTGGGAGCTTTTTAGTTGGATGCTGAGGCTTTTTTTGGTCAGGTAGAATCTGCGATCTCTGACCCAGTTCGTTTGCTGGCTTCCATGGCTTCAATACGCTGTGTTATACACCAACTGGCAACCCAAGGTGTTGAAATACTATTGGTTAAATTGGCAGTGAGTGGAATTACACAGACCAAAATAAAAACAGACATTTCAACATGGAACAACATTTTAAAGTAGAACAAATGTTTTTTTTTTGGAGAAACAAGTATGTGAACTTGTCATGTTTCCTAAATATCCGCAAACATATTATGGTATTTTTATGCTTTAGTACAGTCAAAAAAAAAAATAAAAAATACACACAGCACCTTTAACTGTAGTAGTAAATTATGAGCAGCTTGAGAAGTTCACTGTACAGTACTCTTACAAAAAGTAGTTAGCTACACTTCAATAAAAAGTAGCCAACTATTCTAAAGCTACGGTATTTAGGGGGCAGCAAGATCTTTAACTCTTTCCCTGCCATTGACAGAATTTTCTGTCATTTATGAGACAACGCTTTCCCACCATTGAGAGAATAGTCTGGCTTTCCATGTTTTCACTGTTATATGGTAGAAGGCGCTATTCACACATGGTGAAGAAGCAGCAGAAACAAGTGATTACAGACTGTGAGCAGATGCATATACAAAATAATGTGATCACCTAGCATTAAACAGAATATAAATCAAAATTGTCTAACATTACCAAATGTAATGTCGACCCACAAAGTGGTATAGGACTGTGCAAGCTTTGGATGTGTTGATGGACTCGATCTACTCCATCTGTGTTTTGATCATCTGTCTGAATCCGATCTAGATATAGACTTTGATAAAAATGCAATTTTTTTCAGCTTTTTGTTCAAAATGTGTTTTTTTATATGAAACTTGCCCACATTCAAGTGTTGATAAAAACCTCCCCCACATGCCCTCTTTCTCTCTACGGGTTGAAGGTCACACAGTCATCACCACCAGGTGAGGACAAACCCTGGACACTATCTTAGATGTCCAACTGATCTTCAGTTATCGTTACATTGCGGCAAACACCCGCTCCTAGACTGGTTTACTCCTGGTTTACAACTTACTCCTCATTGGCCCTCTTGAATCCATCAGCTGTCAGCTTACACTTTCTCACCCAAAGCAACTTAACAATATATTTATGACAGGAACAGCCCGCCCAGAGCAACCCTGAGTTAAGTGCTTTGCTCAAGGGCGAAATTGTGATGGAGGATCCCGGTAGCTCTCCACTTTATGAATCACCACATCAACCTTCAGGTTACTAGCTCAGATCTTTAACCATTAAGCTGCTACCTCCATTCCATTCGGAAACGCTGCAGCCTGTCACATTAAACCTCCATAAATTCTCACGTTATGTATTTGCTGAGCTCCCTGTGTTAGTGTGATTTACCTGCCAGTATCAAAGTCCACTTTGAGTTTCTAGCCAAGAGTGCAGCCAGTGGCCTTGACCCTGTTACCCACAAGCTACGATCAGACCCTACAACGCTGAAGGATTTGACTTCATGTATCCAAGGTAACATAAGCGCGTGGTTTCATTTAATCATCATTGCCTTGACTTATGTAGTCTGCTTCAACCATTATTCATACATGACCTGACACCTGTCCAAAACTCATTTAATGAAGCACATGGAAAGTTTAATTAAGCCAGCGACTCTTCACAACACTAACGTCACCGTCTTAATCTTCAGAGTAAATCAGCCTTATGCGTCAACCTGACATCTTATACAAGATAAATCTCCAATCTCCTGTGTGTTCAAGAAAAGCGGGATGTTCTTTCCTGAGATACAGATCAAAGAATTCCTGCATTCTGAGAAATGCTTTACAATTCCCTGCTGTGCATTGGTGGTCACTAATCGATAGCCAAAGGCAAAATGAGAACCCAATGCTGAAAATCAGACACATCCTGTCAAATTTTAAAGAGCAAGTATAATGGACATATGAAACCCAAACCCTCTTTTTTTACTGAGCCAAGCATCTCTGCTGATCCCATACCACCATTACTATATCAATCTATTGACGAGGCATTTACAAACCCTATTCTATTCTCTATTTTATTCACTACATAACTCCCCATCACATTTTGACTTTGACCTGTCAGAGACAATCTGGCTTCGACAATTTCAATTTACAGATGCCAGACAGAGACATATAAAATGTGCTGGTTGGATATATTTTTCTCATATCAGCTGATATTCCTCAAGCACCCCATCGCTATGGGAACAACTGAGGCAATTATCTAGAGGAAGTTACCAATAGTTGGCTCACCCATCCTGTAATACAGCTAATTACGCCTCTAGAGGTGCAGCCTGAAAATCAAATGTATTAAAATATCAAATCAAATATATTAAAAATAAATCAAATCATCTTTAAAAAGTAAATATATATATATATATATATATATATATATATATATTTATAGTAAATAGTATATTTGATTATTTCATTATGATGTCTATAGTTATAGTATATAGTACATATGTAAAGAAATATTTTTGTCATATATTTTAATTTATTTTAATATATGTTGTGTGTATATGTATAGATACACACACACACACACACACACACACACACTCTCTCTCTCTCTCTTTATATATATATATATAATTAAAATATGTTACAGTACATATATACTTATACTACAAATGTATACTACACAATGAAATAAGAATCAAATATACACACACCCACACACACATATATGTTTATGTATGTATGTGTGTGTGTATATATATATATATATATATATATACAAAATATTTTTTATATTTGTACTATATATTTTACGCAAGGAAAAAAGATTTGAATACTTATTCCAAAACTTACTTTATTGCATAATTTATGTTTATTGTTCACTGTATGTAATCTTTAAATGAATTTTGCGCTATTTTTGTTTTCTTTTATTACTGCTGCAGATGTTTTTATTTTGCTCCACAGAGACTACACTAGCAATGCTGGGATTAACAAAAGCATCAATTAAACTCATTTGTTTCAAAAGCATCAATTAAACAACAATAAAAAGGGAAGTCCCACCCTATGTTTAACAACTTAATTTAAGCCTTCCTCTAGATACACTGCTATAGTAGGGTGGAGGCAAGCTGAATTATTAACTGCAAATTGCTCCCAAATACACACATCCAGACACACAAACCACACACACATGCCACAACATTTTTCAGCACACAAAGATTTTTTTAATCAATTATTCACATTAATATGGTGTGGACTAACCTCACATGATACAAAGGGCCTGGTTAAAAGCCCTGATACAGTCTGAGAAACGACATACACTGGGGAAAAGCTGTGCTGAGTTGCAGATACTATATGATCCACATCCTGCATGAGGCATTAAGCACGGCGGACAGAAAATGGGCCATGAATAATGTGTGTTTGTGTGTGTGTGGACTACAGAGGTTTAGTGTCAAGCTTGGGGCTTCAAGGGAAGTTGTTCATCTGCACTCAAATGCCTGACAAAGAACAATTACCACTTAAACAGCATTAACATGAATTCTTGGCTTTCTAAGACAAGAGTCACTTATGTGTTGTCTGTGCTGTATAATCACTCCACTAGTACTGATATCAGGACCACGGACAGCTCCACAGACCAGAAGCACTTTGTCAAGGCTGGACCTCTTTACTTCAGCGTAACACACAGCGTTCTTATCTCAGCGCCACGACAATCACAGGCAGTATTTCTGGCTCTACAGTGAGCGTTTGGCGCTACTACCACAAACGGCTGCTAGACAGCTATAAGTGCTTTGATTTTTGGTCACTCAGCTCTGGCGGTATCAGCTGGAGGTCGCGCTCTGTTTCAGCACCACGGAGAGCTCCAGCACAAATTGGAACACATTATACACTTCAAAGCAAAAGCACAAAACTCAGAACAACTGCTTTCCTGCTCACTAAAAGGCAAGCTATCATTCTCTACATGACTGTAAATATACATAACTGGGATTACAACCATCATAAACATTAAAGAGAACCTCAATAGTCAGATTAGTGTTCAATCAGAATGGGTTTTTTCAATGAATGACTCTTAAACTTTGACATTTCCTCCTTTAATCTTGAGTATTTGGTTACTTGTTTGTATACAACAGCTCCAGACAAGATTCAGTAAACACATAAATGGGATTTCCATGTATTTGCATTTAATTTTCCTCTCTTTTTGCGTTCATTTATCAGTTATTATTAATCTTAGGGAGCTTTGTGGGGCTGCATTCACTGTAAAGCTGCCGCTGGAGCAATGAAAAGGGCTGTGCAAATAATTGGATTGAACTGAATTGTTGTAATTTATAATTAACTGGGCTGTTCCCTCTGTGTGTGGGCGCTTCTGGGTGTGAAATGCATCTGGGTTCACTTACACAAACGCGTGGTAGAGCAGCGCCCATCCTCGTGGTCTCTCGAGCGCGTCGTAGATGAGGTTCTGAATCCGTCGCTTCCTGATATTGTTCCTCTTCACGGGACGCGTGTAGCCCAGGGGCGTCTTGGCGAGCAGACCGATGTTCTGCGAGCCCCGTTTGAAGTCCAGTTCCCTGCCCGAGCCGACGAGCAGCAGCGCGCCGTCCCGTTCCTGCCCCGCGCACTGCTCCAGGTCTCCGGCCAGCGCGCTCTTCCGCTCGCGCGGGTCCTCGGCGCCGTTAGTGGCATTTCTGGACCTGATTCCCATGTTCACTGCTCTCGAGCCTCGGCGCCGCGCGTGTGGAAGTCCGGGATGGGGCGCATGCCATGATCCGGACAGGGAAAGCGCGAGCTCCTTAGTGGTCGTGGGTCATTTAAGGACCTCGTTCAGGAAGGGAGGCGCGAGGATGGGCTGTGGATTGAAAAAAACATTCAAACCTGTCAAAAGCACGGACGCTCTGATACCCTACATGACGTTCGGTTGCCTGAACGGTTCTCGAATATGCATCCCGATGTGAACGGAACAGCATACAAACAGAATTTCATGCACTACCATTCACCAACGCAACACCACGAGAGTATTCCGATTCACGAGTCGGTTCTTCTAAGTGAATCTAAAAGATACAGCGCGACCGCTGTGATCCGATTCCCGAACGAATGACTCTTATGAGCCGATTCTCACAGAATCAAAGAAATACTTAAATCGGAGCGATTGCTGAATTATTCTGACTGAACTATTACTTTTGTGACGTCCGATTAGAAATTAAACCGTTCTGTTGTAGTTATTGTAGACATATGGCAACGTGTAGCTAAATATACTCAAAATGATATAAGCAATCGATGATATTTTGTTTTAGAAATAAGCAGTTAATGCATCACATATGTTACCATTTTTTGGTTAGTACTAGTAGCCTATACACAACAACATAAAAGTCGGTAAAAAGTCATTAAAATGTCAGTGTTATGTACATTACATTTTTTCAGGAATTGTTATATAATGTTCTGTTAAAGTCTACAATGATTTCATCATTTGAGACTGCTGGAGGCATTATGCAATAAGATTTCACTCTTACTGCGTTCCGCGAGAATAGACTACTAAAAGAATCGTTAATGCAACCGCAAACGAATCGAAATCAGAACGCGAATCGTTGAATTCATTACGATTCCCATATCTAATCGCAAACGCCTGGTTAAATGTGAAAATGTGCGGTTAGAAATGCCGATGGGCTCAACAGCGCTGACAAAGAGCATCTGGTTCTTCCGCAACAACACCGTGCAACAATTGCATCGCGCCTGCAGCCTGTACCGGGATGAGCAACACACACGATGTCTGAAAGCATAAATATAACAGCGGTTCTGCTGTCAGCTGTACACACACAAACACACACGGAGCTGCCTTACCGTATTCTCTGCGCGACCGCATGATTGCTGATTCGAATTGTTCCCGTGCTGCCGTTGCTCGTTGAGATGAGGGAGGAGGCTCAGACGGTGCTTCAGACACAGGCGCGAGACAGAGAGCTTGTAGGCACGTGACACACTACTGACATCGCATCTCTGCGCCTCGACAACCCAATATTGTGCATGCCATCGCAACCCAAAACCACCAAGAGGCTGCTGGAGATGCTTTCACATGAATCAAGATAGCACACCAGAATTCCTCCCGGGTGGATTGCTGGTAATCTTAGCCTAAACAGAGTCACAAAGTGCACATCAAAGAGCAGACTTGTGTTTCTACAGCAGTGGGTTTCAGTCCTGGTCCTGGAGGAGCACTGCATGTTTTGGATGTCTATCTTATATGACACACCCAGTTCAGGTCTGGGAAGATCTACAAATGAACTGATGGCATAAATTAGGTGTGTTACATAAGTGATATATGTATTAGTCTCTGCTATATATTATGCAAGAAGCAGAAGGTCAAATGGGTGTCCAAATATGCATTATTTATAAAACAGTAGGCGAACAATACCCAGATGATCTGCATCTGTCGAGATTCTGTGCCAGTGGACACTTTGTTGCTCCATAAGTCCAGGGATCTGAAAATCATCCGATTTAAACATTTGAAAGAGGACGGAAAAATATTAGAATGGTTCTTTTCCATAATAGTAAATATTTATATCTTATGACCCTTCAGTAGATTTATTAGTTTTTATATGAAAAACAGAAACGAACAAACAAAAAACAAGCCTTCCCTAGTGAAAAGTAAATATACTAAAATGTATTTGAAATACATTTATTTAATGCTAAGTACACTACAAATATATTTACATATTTATGTAAAAATACCCTGCATTTGAACTTTTGGTATACTAAACTGGTATACTTAAAATCTGCTAAATTGGAACAACTAATTTTGTACTTAATGCGCTTTAATTTCGCAGAAGTAGTGCTGAAGTCTAACTAAAGATATACTGAATGTGCTAAAGTGGAACTACTGCAAGTGTACTTCAGGTACACTTTAAATATCTCGCATTTAACAGCGGATATTATTAAGAAATCATACAATCCTCAGAAATGGTGACATTAAAACACATTTTAGGCTTAATATTAAGAAGTGTGCATTGTGCACAAGTAGTACTCCAAATAAAGTTGAATTATAATTTTTATATCAGTAAGTCCTGAGTGATATGTCAATAAATCTAGTTTTTTTCCAGTTGAGACAACTCACCAAGGTGAAATCTTTCCTGTCTCCTAAAGACTTTCAAAGAATTCTACATATCTTCGTTTCAACTCGTCTGCATTATTGTAATGGCCTTTATATAGGCATTAGTCAGGCCTCTCTCTCCAGGGTCCAGAATGCAGCTGCTCGCTTGCTGACTGGTAGACGAAAGCGGGAACATATCTCCCCTGCTCTCGCTTCTCTTCACTGGTTACCTGTCCATTTTAGGATTAATTTTAAGATTCTGGTTTTTGTTTTTAAATCTCTTAATGGGGTAGCACCTAAATATCTGTCTGATTTGATTAAGGCGTATGCTCCGCTAAGAGCACTTAGGTCTGCTGACCATTTGCTTTTGGCTGTCCCTCGGGCAAAGTTGAAGAGCAGGGGTGACCGGGCATTTGCAGTGGCGGCACCGAAGCTCTGGAATAGCTTGCCCCTCTACATGAGACAGGCTCAGACACTTGTTGTCTTTAGATCTAGCATAAAAACGTATTTTTATAGTCTGGCATTTAACGCTATGTGAGAGCTGCTTCCGTTTATTCTTTCATTGTCTTTTCTTTTATTGTTATTGGCTGTATCATTGATGTTTTATTATTCTATGCGTGTACAGCACTTTGATAAACACTTGTTTTTAAAAAGTGCTTTATAAATAAACTTTGACTTGACTTTGACTTGACTAACTAATCTTATATCTGTTCAAATGGCTTTTTTTTCCACAATATACATAATGATATACAATAAAAAACCAAGACACACACTGTAAAAATAATAAGAATGAAAAAAATGTTTTATAGATTTTTACTTAAATTTACATTTTTAACTGATACCAACCAACTGAAGTACTTTGTTTTGGACCTTTGTATTATACTGACAACCACTGAAAAACACAGGTGGTAATGAGAAAACCACATGAAGATCCAAGCTTATCAAAAGTTGCTTTTCCACAAACTGAGATTAATACCAACATACACATACACAGTCTCATGCACACAAATTCTATACACCATAATGATAATACACCTGACACTAAAATAATGCAATAAACATTAATTTATCAACATAAAATATGACATATAATCGTAATGTACACAACTGATAAGAAAAAACGTAATAAGAAGCAGTTCTTTTAATGAAAGTTCTTAAATGTGAAGTGTCACAGGAAATTCTGGGAATGTCAATTATATGACTTGGTCTTTTTCACTTTCAAAAACTTGTATGTGTTGTCAGTTTGAAATGATAAAAACTAAGCATCAGATGGTTGCAGTGACATGTATCTCTCTCTCATTGCTTTGCTGTGTAAATTCCTCCTCTCTCCCAGCATCTCCTGTCCCAGAAACCCTCTCTAATTTCTCGTCCGTTTGTCTCATACTGACAGACTGGAATCTGCAGACGCCTTGTATTTGTGCGCATAAAGAATAAGAGGGAAAAATACATAGAAATAACATTCAAGGAGAGTACACCTTCACCTGCCAACATATGAGGTAATATATATAAATATATATATATATATATATGTAGACACATATAAAGTAAGATATCAATAGTAATGCCGAATGATATTCAGCACAATATGATGTATACAGGAGCACATTTCTGGTTTGGTGTTGGAGCATTTGAGCCTTACTGATGGGGATGTGGAGGTACAAAAGGTTGGGAAACACTGCAATAAAGCTCTCTATACTGAAACTGAAACCGAGAATCCCACAGTGAAGCAGTTCTCAGGGTTTCATTTATCATTAATGAGATTTACACTCTCTCTGAGAATTAAGTTTCTTAGGTTTCAAATCTCACACATCAGAACAAATGAGAATATTCAGGACACACAGGGGTTTTTACAGTACACGTGCTGTCTTAACAAGGGTTGATTGTTTTCCTTTGTGTGCATACATGTTCATGTTCATGTTTGTTTAGATTTAGATTATTTGGGGGTGTTTTTTTACCTCTTTGTTGGCGTTTTTTAATCTCTCTCGTGCAGTGGGAGTATCTGACTGCTCTCTGCTGAATTCAGATGCATTTTACAGGACTAGTCAAGATGGCTGCTGAAATACACACACACACACACACATAAACACACAACACTAGCGCTCTAAAATGATCCCATCTGTCCACAAAGGTGTAAATTCACATTGTTAAACTCAAAAACCACCGAAAAGCTCTGCTTAAATACACTGCTTTATGGGACACTCTAAGGTGACCCCAGTACCACAGTGCATTATGGGAACATACTTGTAAATCAAAACACAATCATGAATCTCTTTGTCTTTCTGCTTATCCAGTCACCCATGCCATTTCAAATCCAGTCCCAATTCTCTTTTGGGACGAAGCAGTTAGATGCAGGCCTTCTTAATTCCTCTTTCTATGAACACAGCCTAAGATTACAGCTATAAATCTTTATGATTCATAAGCCATAAATTTAAGTGCTTATGACGTCAAGCAGCTAGGAGAGATGCAGTTAGCCTCAGAACGACAGAGAGCGGCCATAGTTCAGTTTAGAGAGTCTGTGCCACCACCATCTGACATACACTTCCCTCGGGAGGGCAAGATCCTACGGCTACAGAAAGAGAGAGAGAGAACGAGCAAAGCGAGGATAAAAAAGACAAACCGATCAATAAAAGTGAAGTAACATCAAAAATGACCTGACTGTGGAGTTAGGCTCTTGGAAAGTCAGAGCAGACAGCATCTTCTCCTTGTCAGAGATTGGAGGAACAGCAGAGGCAGGGGAGTTGAATAGACAGTGGGGAGAGAAAGAAAAGGAGCATCTTTGTCAGGGTGACAGGGGTTGAATAATTCAGACTATGTCCAGCTGTTGCGTTAAATCATCATGTTTTATTCATTCGCAACAGTTTCAAAAACCTGACATTCTAATACATTAGGACAATAAGTCCGAATGTGAACACACACATCTGGAGCAGAATTAACTTTTGGTGTGTGGTTCCGAATGTGAAAAGCACATGAAGTCAATACACTTGCAGCATATTTCAACCCATTAACTAGATTTTTCATAATGCTTTTCACAAACGTTTTGGTTAAGAAATTGTCTGACAAACTCTGAATATTTAGCCAGATACAACAGGATTCCAAAATACAGTATACAGATGTAGTTAAACATGTTAAAATAATTAAAAAAGAAATGTTAGTATTAGAAATACACTACCCTTAATCCTCCCACTGCCAAACTATGGCTTGAGGAACTGATATCTACTCTGCACTTGGAACGAACCAGATATCTTTTAAAAGGCAACATTGGACAATTTCACAAGATTTGGGACCCTTTCTTCTGTTACCTCAAGAGCAATTCTATTCCTTAATTCAATGTATTGTAACTTAAAAGTTGTTTTGATTGTCACTGTATTGTATATTAACAGGCCAGGGTAGGGGTATTATATTCAATGTGTTTTTTTTGTTGTTTTTTTGTGCATATAAGAAAATTAATCCTGGAACATGTGATTATTGTAAGGTTATTCGATGACTGAATAAAAACGTATTTGACAAAAAAAGAAATACACTACCTTTCAAATGGTATTACAATTTTCTATATAAATATATTTTAAAATGCAATTTATTCTTGTGATGGCAAAGCAGAATTTTCAGCATCATTACTCTAGTCTTCAGTGTCACATGATCCTCTAAAAATCATTTTAATATGCTGATTTGATGCTCAAGAAACAATTCTTATTATTATCAACATTGAAAACACTGCATGCGTAAAGTTAGGAAACCATGATACATTTTTTCAATATTTTGTGATGAATAGAATGTTCAAAAGAAGAGCATTTATTAACAATTTTAAAGCTTTTGAAGCTTTATAAATGTTTTACTGGCACTTGCTGCATAAAAGTATTAATTTCTTAAAAATAAATTTTACTGTCCCCAAGCTTTGGAATGGTAGTGGTTTACGACTTATTTCAAAGTCACTAAATCATTTTTGTTCTTGTTAGATATTCTTGCTTCCACTGAATCACAAGATGCTCTTTGGATCATCTCAAATCATAACATTGTTACAACATGAATATCATCATCAGGTTTTCCATAAACTTGAGTTCATGCAGCTACTAAGACTTAATTCATGTAAATTTGTCAATTCAACTTTTCACTCAATTTTTATGCTGATAATATAATTCATAAAGAAAAATGTAGTACATTAGAAAAGCAAAATACAAGCCAAGACTATTGGCCACCACTGTATATTTTTTAAAATCTGGTTAGCCTGAAAGTCATTAATTAAAATCAGCTCTAAACGGTGCTCTTTCATGTGTAATGGGTTTACTCTATTCTCTAAAGCATCTCTGAAATGGCTTTCATAAGATTTAGTCCAGCACAGCACAGAGGTGTTTAAATGTCAGCAGCAATGTAAATTACTCATCTGCCGACAGGAGTTTTTAATAAAGGTGGAAATGAAACCTGCACAGCCCATCTGCACATACTGATAATTCACTCATACACACATAAAGCAGCAGGGAAAAGGACACAGACACAATACTGAAGAATAACACTCAAACACTGAGGAAAGCTATGTACCTGCTGACCCTGAGTGTGAGCTGTAAAGAATGTGCATGTACTGTGATGTGTTTGACCTTTGTTGTGTGTGTGTGTGTGTGCGTGTGCGAGCTGTAAGGAGTGTGAACTATAGGGTGAGTATATCTTCTTGCTTTCCTGAAAATAGAAATACTGCAGAGAAATGAGCTCATCCGTTGGCAGTTATGTACACATCTGACCTCTTCTGCGCAAACACACACACAAAACAGCATCTACCTTCACACACATATCCACACATTCCTCCAACACATAAAAGAAAAAAAAAAGAAGAAAAGAGAAACACAAGGAAAGGAAAAGCAGCACAACAGTACATCTGACTCTAAGCCTATGATTAGAAATCCTGGACTATTAACCAACTTAAACATAAACACAAATCTTGAATAAAAATCAATACATTTTACACATAGGACATTCGTAAATTATTTCAGATGGAGGGGAAAAATAATTTGTGCAGCACATCAAAAATAGAAAGAATGTCTTTCAACTGAATAAAGCAAACCAAAACAGGCATTTCCATTGCGGTCAGCTTCATTGATTATAATGTGAGCATTTTAGCTTTGTCCCGACATCCGATGTAGACACGGCATTAGAGACACCTCCTCTTTATATCAGACAGACATGACTGTAAGTCAATAAATGAGTATCTCTCTGTGTGTGTGTGTGTGTGTGTGTGTGTGTGTGATAGAGAGAGAGAACACACTGAAAGTGAAGGATGTGTAGCAGTGAAATATTCAGCAAGCTTTAATGAGACTGACAATTACTCATCTGCTTAACTATACGTCTAATGAAGAGAACTAAATATATCTCACATTATTACATCACACACACACTTCCACAAGCTCAGCAGAGAGTGTGGTTATGCTTATTCTCTCTTGCTGTGTCATATCATAGCATATTCTCTCTCTCTCTGTCTCGCTCACATAAGTGGAGGCACTTCTGGATCATCCACAAAGTCCTTTGACACAGGCCTCTCCTCAACGCCACAGCGCTGGTGAGGCTGTGAGAGCTGCAGGGGCTTGTGGGAAGACTCTTTTCCTTTGGGAACAATGTTGGCCAGACTCCCAGCCAGACTGGGATCCACCTCCAATAATTCACGCCCTGCCGCTGCCCTGCAGAGAGACAGATCTGACTGAGATTGCTGTTTTGTTGCGTTTCAAGAATTTAGTAGTCTATAACTCTAATCTAACTGTTCAGTCAGCACAATCTCGGCAAAATCAAAGTCGGTTTCTCCCACCTGCTCTTTGCTAAATTACATCCACCACAAAGACGCACCCTACATGACACATTTGACCCTCTTTACTTTCTGAATAAATGTCACAGTTCTTACTGTGCATGATTCATCTGTGTACCTTATTATAATGAAAAAAGTTTTTCATAAACTTTAACTTAAGAGACTTCATAATCTTAAAGGGATAGTCCACCCAAAAATGATAATTCTGTCATCATTTACTCTCCCTCATTGACTTTCCGTCTTCTTTGGAGCACAGAATAAGATATCTGAAAATACTTTTCATACATAACATGCAGTATGGGCAGGTAAAAAATAATAATAAATAAGGAATATTTTACAGTCAGCTGGTCATTATCACAAAATATAGACACAATGTGAGAATGTGATCAGAACCCCAACGTAAATCTTGCATCGCCCTTTCTGGGCTTTGAACGTGGTAGTTCCGTTGCTGTCTATGCAGGGTCAGAAAGCTCTTGGATTTCATCAAAAATATCTAGTGTTGTCAAAATTAGTGCGTTAACGCAGGCAATTAGTTTTTCCAGTTTAACAGCATTAAAAATTTTTAGATAGATAACGTAGGGGCGGAGCTAGTGCTACTTGCTTTTATTTAAAAGCAGAACGACTTTATGAGCACATCAAATGGGAGACTTTTCAGATGCGCACTCCAACTTCACCTCAGCGGCAGGCGCTAGTTAAACGAGCGCAGAAACTTTACAGGTGACGAGGAGCTTCAGTAGAACATCAGTGAACTGCGGTCAGATGAGGTGTTGTCAGTAATATATCAGTAAAAACAAATTTTCTTGTCCTGTCTGTCATTATCCTGTGCTTGTAGTGTGTGCTCTTCAATTGCACACACAAATACGGCGCGCGCTGCAGCCTGTATCATTTCATATTAAAGTGTGAATGAAACTACGAGCATGTGTGTCAGCTCTTAAAGTAAGGGCAGCTAAATAACCTACTAACCCAGCTGCTGTGATGTCTGTTCATCAAAAAACAAACAAAATACATCATATTATGCTGAATATCATTTGGCATTACCATTGATATCTTACTTCACTTCACTTAAAAAAAATTATATGAATTTATATGTGTGTGTGTGTATCTATCTATCTATCTATCTATCTATATATATATATATATATATATAGAATCAGAATTTTGGTGTTTGATAACTTTATTTAAATTCTGTATATTACCTACTTCCTGAAGGGCACAGGTAAATATGACATTTGTTAAAATGGGTTGATGTTAAATTGTTTGATTTAATTGTTGATTGTTTTAAGTTCACTTGAATTAGAAGTTGTTATTTTTAAAGTCTAATAAATGTTAAAATTGATAGCTCTCAATTATACTGTAATGCTGAATGGCTATAATATATATAGGCGGTCGTGGCCTAATGGATAGAGAGCTGGACTTATAACCCAAAGGTTGTGGGTTTGCGTCTCGGGTTCGAGTCTCAGGTCCGGCAGGGATTGTCGGCGGGGGGAGTGAATAACCAGCACTCTCTCCACCCTCAATACCACGACTGAGGTGAGACCCTTGAGCAAGGCACCGAACCCCCAACTGCTCCCTGGGTGCCGCAGCATTGGCTGCCCACTGCTCCGGGTGTGTGTTCACTACTGTGTGCATGCACTTGGATGGGTTACATGCAGAGGACAAATTCTGAGTATGGGTCACCATACTTAGCCACACACCACTTCCCTTTCCCCCCTATAATCAATGGATAAATATTAGGATAAAAACACCATCAGCAGTTCTGGTGATACTCACCTTCAGTCATAAAAAAGATGCCATTAAACAAATATTAAAAATATACTGTCTTTATATTGTTTCTACACTAATTTGAAGATGGAATGTGAAATTATTGCAATATAAAAGTATATTTAAAAACTTTAATGTTAGGTGGGATTAATCGTGATTAATTTCCAAAAAGATGTGCCATTAATTAGTTAATTTTTTTTAATCGATTGACAGCACTAAAAATATCTTAAGTTGTGTTCCGAAAATGAACGAAGATCTTACAGGTTTGGAACGACATGAAGGTGAGTAATTAATGAAAGAATTTTCATTTTTGGGTGAACTATCCCTTTAAACGATAATTTACTGTGATTAATTCCCGTTAAACAATGTTACCTAATCAGTTACCCAAATAAGCTATTCTCCTGTAGACCATTACAGTACAACATCACAAAGTAGAAGTTAATCACATATGCACAATAGAACTTTTTTTTTTGCAGAACGCCGTTGTCGTTTCATCAGCAGCTGTTTACTTAAAATCCCTAATTAATCCATTTAATGGCTCATTATGGATCCTCGGTGCAGATTAACAAAGTAAAAGCAACCGGAAACCATGTTTAGTCATTGCTTGACAAGCACTAAGCAGTGAGGTAAGCTGATAAATGTCCATTAATCCACTACCGCTCTCCACCATCATCATGTTGTACCGCAGGCCTCCCCAACAAAACAGTGTTGCGAGCACTGCAGCTTTCTGCCTCTTACATAGAAACACAAATCCCAGTACGATGGCCAGCCCCACCTATCATGATAGCAGATAAATTAGCCTTGACATCCTGTAGACTCAAACTGAAAGGCTTGTGACTTCAACACACAGCAGAGCTTTATTTAGACTTTTTGCAGATGGAAGTCTAACGATTTATGGTGAACTCTTTGACTACACAATAACACTAATAATACATATTATAATATACATATTATTTATATAATAATAAGCTTATTATTTATAGTACAGTATTAGAGTCACTCTTTTTATCTCCGCTTCTGTCTCGCTCATGCTTTAAGAATGAATCACTAAAAATTTAATTAGTGCAGCAGCTGAAACCTGATTGGACTCTGAATTACTGATAGCGTGCGATTATATCGTACTTTCCGAGCCAATCAGTGCCTCAGCGGGTACATTATCACACACACAGATGATTTACAGAAAGTTCACTGATTTCCTCAGGGGCAGGTACACAAATACAGGTGCGTTAGTGTGTGTGTGTGTGTGTGTGTGTGACCTGAGGGTCTCAGTAAATAATAACATAAGCGTGCATGTGTGTGTGTGTGTGTGTGTATAAGTGCATCTGACCTCCCAGCGTGTCAGGAGGTCAGGAGTGGTCAGGAGTAATCAGGTTCAGATGATGTCATCCATCAGGACGGAGTCAGCGCAGAAGAGTGTGTGTTTGTGAGCGGAATAACAGTAACTGGTTTATTTGCATCTTATTTGCATTTTTATTAGGTCTTTAATGTTACACCCCAGTGTTCACTTACTATGCTGATAAACCGACTGAAGGACACACACAGACACACGGCCGCACAATAGAATAAAACCTTAGAGTCAACAAACTAATTCCACAGTCACACGGGTTAATGTAAACATGCATTAAGACCCATTAGAGGTGCCTGCACACACACAAGGGATCTTGTTCAGTGTGAAAGTGACCGCACAAGACCTCCCGCTGTAAACTGCACAGAGAAAATGAGAGAAAGAGAGAGGGGTGTATAAAGAGAGATCAATTATAAAGCAGATAAGCGTGTATGTGTGTATATATATTGCAATTTAGTCTTTTAGCAAACTTAGCTCCAAAGCCACTTCCCTAATAAGAAGCTCAGCGTCCCTGGAGTGACCTGCGTTTGAGTGTTTTGCTCAAGGACACAACTTCCATTCTTGTCATCTTACATGGATAGTTCACCCAGAAATTAAAATACTGTCACCATCTTACTCACCCTCATGTCATCTGAATGCCAGATTTTTCTTTTTTCTTGGAATACAAAATGCGAATGTATACACGTTCACATAGGCAGGCAGCTGAACTGCAACTGAATTACCTGGTCTCTTTCTTGTTGTTCTGGTTACTGGTAGCACTGGTTGGCCTGGCAGTGGATTTCTTTGGTTTTATCTCTCCATGTGCCTCGATAAAAACACAAATATATCAGAACGGGTTTTAAGAACAGGTTTTACAGTCTAGATATGTGTACAAAAAGTTATCCTTAAAAAACCTGCAAGTTAATTGATCATTCAACTACACTTTCAGAAATCTGTTAACTAGCATATTTCTATGACAGTTTGTTAAGTTCCTATTCCAGTTTCAGTGTACTACAAGTAGGTAATTGACATCCATGAACACTGTTTTTTTTAAACATCAAGATTTTAGGTTAAAATGACACTATTATTCAAAAGTTTGGGGTCAGTAATTTTTTTTAAAGAAATGAATACTTTTACTCAGCAAGGATGCATTCAATTGGTTGAAAGTAACAGTGAAGACATTTCTAATATTATAAAATATTTCTATTTCAAATAAATGCTATTCTTTTAAAATTTATATTCAGAATCCTGGAAAAATATGCCAAGGTTTCTACAAAAATATTAAGCAGCAAAAGTATTTTTAACAGTGATAATAATAAATGTTTCTTGAGCGCCAAATCAACGTATTAGAATGATTTCTGAAAGATCATGCTACACTGTAGACTGAAGTAAAATTTAGGTGTGCCATCACAGAAATGAACTAAATTAATTCTATAAATTAAATAAAATTATATAAATTAAATAAATTAAAATGTAAACTATATTAAAACAGAAAGCAGTTATTTTAAATTATAATCATATTTCACAATATTACTATTTTACTGTATTTTTGATCAAATGTAGCTGTGGTGAGCATAAAAGACTTTAAAAATCATTAAAAAAATCTTACCGACCTCAAATTTTTGAACAGTAGTGTACATAGATGTATAAGAAAATGTGTTAATTTTAAGTTTTGTAAATGCCCACCATTTCTTTCCTATTTAGCATAATTTTCAATCATAGTTTTGATTTCAATAATTAATTTTAAAATGTCTAGCAGCATGACAAATGAATTGTTTAAATATACAAGTCTCCTTGCAGTCTCCTGATTATAAATATCAGATAATAAAAGCCTATGCATAAAAAATAAGAAAAACATCTTTTAAAATAGTTTTAGGTGAAGCACAGCATGTCAGACTGCAGGACAGGTCAACTTTAAGAAAGAACTTCACATCAGTTAACTACATTATGGCACTGTTCTGGGTTTATTTTGAAGGGAATGATTTTAACAGATATGCTGCACATACTGACAGTTAATCAGCAAAATCTGTGATTTTATTTGTCAAATGCAAACTTTTTTTTTTTTGAGTTTGGTTTCATTACACACCATGGTCATTGTGGGAATAAACCCCATATATATGAACTGGAATGAAAACTAACTTCAAAGACATCAGTAGGGTGTTCGAAAGGTGTGTTTCAGGTGTAGTGAGGTGTACCAGAGGCAGGATGAGGAGCAGGTGGCCAGTGGTTTGGGATCTCTGTGCTGTGCTGCTGTCAGGTTTCACTTCTGCAGGCAAAACCAGCTGGAACACCTGCGCACACACACACACACTTTTATTAATGTGGGGTTTCAAGCACTTGCCACTGTAAAAGTGATCTACAGTATCACCAGTCATAAACACATATCCATCAATTCTAAGATCAGTCACACACACACATGCATGAATATCTGTGGTGTGGTGAGGCGAGAACCGTTACTTGTGCTGGACTGCGGCAGATTCGTGAGGAAATGAGGCAGAATAAAGAGTGTAGATTTACTGCTGGGTAATCAGCTTTAAAGGTCAAACTCATCAGATGAGAGAGAGAGAGAGAGAGAGAGAGAGAGAGAGAGAGAGAGAGAGAGAGAGACAGAGAGATGGATAGTCTACCTTTCCTTTGACAGTCACTCTCACATATGTTGGCTGAATATCCACATCCAGCAGTGAGGTGTCCATATGCCTATGGCACAGAAGAGACCAATGTGAGAGTGGATGCTGTTAGGAGAAAAGTTACCAAATGACAGCCACATACACTCAAAGTTTACTCAAAAAAAGAAAGAAAGAAAGTATACTGCTAAATCATGGTGTGATAATTGTATGCCGATTACTGTGCAGGACAAGAGCCAGCTGGAGTGAGTGAGTGTGCCTGTACCTGTAAACTTGTAAATCCAAACGCATGCAGTTGTTCTCATCCTCAGTGAGACTGAAGTCCAACCTTGGAGGTAGAGATCACATGAAATAAATATTTTTAAACTCAAACTGGTGCTGTAGTGTTTGAGTATGTATCATTTGTATCTCTGGTTGGAGTCAGGTACTGTTGATGTATGATATATACTGTATCTCTCCTGTGACCTAGTTCAGCCATCTTACCTGTTGTTGATTTCCTGTTTCTCACTATAAATAGACTCATGTTATCGCTTGTGCTTGTATGACTGTCTTGCTAGCCCTAGTCTCATGTAGCCGGACTTTTCACTTTTGGCATAAATTCTGGTCCACTTTGCACATTTTTCTACCCACATTCTCAGAAAAAGTAAAAAATGTCACTGGGGCAGTGGTACGAATATGTATACTTTAGGCACTAATATGTAGTCTTAAAGTACTAATATGTACGTTTAAGGTACTAAGATGTATCATTTAGGGGTAAATAGCGTACAAAGATGTAACTTTAATTTTTGGACCTGAGAGTACTGCTCTAGTGACAGCTTTGTAACTTTTTTGGATAAGTCCATTTGTTTGCATTGCCTCATGCCTGTTTTTGGACATTTGCATTTTGCAGTTTTTGGATTTTCACTGTGAGTGTGGACTCTGGGCTTGTCTTTATACTTCCAATTAAAAATTGTGAGAGCTGTCGGTGCCGGAAGCCTCGTGGGCAGTGCGTCAACATGCAGCGCCGTCTCCGTCACGGCTCGCAGACCTTTCCTGATCCCGTCCTCCCTCTCTCTCCTACTTCGCTTCCTGTCAACTTTGATCTGTTCTATTACAAGTAAAGGCAAAAATGCCAAAAATAAATCTTTAAAAAAAAAATTGTGAGAGCCAGTCTGACTGACTGCAACACAGTTTATTGTAGCCAGGGTTTTTTTGTCCGTCCACCACGACACAAAATCATGTTCATAAGGTATCAGATTGTGCCTTAGAATTTGTGACTAACAAAGTTTGTGGGAACAGAACAACAGAAAAATATCCCTTGCTTTTGTTTGAGAAAATAAGCAGCAAGTGAAAGAAAATATGCTTGGCTGCTTTCTGTCAGATCATTTCTTCCTGTCAAAGTGGGGGCGGGCCTTAGCTAGAATAATCTGCAAAGTGGACTGGACTGATGTATGGCTACACATGAGTAGTGTGTGTACATGTGTTTTTGTGTGTACTTGGGTTCGTTGACGTTCAGCACTCGTCCATCTGCAGTGATCAGAGTTCTGGGGGTTTCGGTTTTAGGCTTCTCTCTGTAGAAACACAGAATTGACTGCTGTAAGTAAAACCATTTACAGGAGAAACATGCAAAACATTCTCTCCTTCATCTCATAAAAATGTAAAGACTGAGAAATGGGCATCACAGTGATGGTGAGATATAGATAACATTACAGTGATTTCAGTTCTCTTTTTCTTCGTTAGTAAGTACCTCTCTTTCTCTTTGGCCCTCCTCTTGTTCTCCAGATGGCGATGGGCCTCTAGTCTGGACTCGGGTGTGAATGGGCACGGCTTTTCCCAGAATTCCCTCTCATTATCTCCTGTGTCGGTGTGAGCCTTGGAGCTTGATTCTGGATTTTGATGGGTCCCATTTTGGTTCTCAGAGAGCAATCTATGTGAAATAATCATCACAGTTAGTTAAGGCTCATCAAAGGAAAAAAATCACAGGACTGACTCAAAGCAGATAACTCTCTTTTTTTACACAAAACACCATAGTATATTCATATATTGTTCAAATTTGCTCTGAATTTTCTGTGAATGTAGCTTTTCAAGAAGCTTTTCAAAAGGGACGTTTGGGGTGAATCAGTGTAAAACCTGTGTGTACCTTCTACTGTGTGAATTATACACGGACTTTAATAAGGTAAGTTTACTTAAATTAATTTTTAAAAAGGTCAGGGTACAATTTGTTAAAGTTCACCTAATGCAACCCACATTATCTTTTAGCTCTCCTCAGTTATTCAAACTTCAGCTATCTCAAAGACACTCACTGGTTTATTTGAGGATCCTCCTGCTCTTTCAAACCACTCCTTTTCTGTTCCTCTCTTTTCTCTATATAATCCGCCTCCTGTTCTAAAACACTTCTCCTCACTGCATCCATTTCCTGCAGAGCCTGAATACGCTCACCTCGCCCGATTTCTTTCCCATCCAACCACTGCAAAGCACGAAAGACAATCGTTCATAAATAGCACAAGGCTAAAAATGTCTCTCCATGTGTGTCTCAGTGCAGTACCTGTAGTTGAGGCAGACATGCCACCACATACTGTCTGTATCCGTGAAATTCAGTACAGGGGTTTCCCACCAGGTAGAGCTCTCTGAGTTGAAGGTTCTGCTTCAGAGACTCCACACTGCTCAGCTTACCCACAAAATTCACCGTCAGGTCTAGTTTTTGTAAGCTCTCACAGCCTACACACAAATACACACATGTATATTACAGTTGCATGCATACACATGAACTGATTGACACAAAAATCAAGCCTAGCTAGAGCTGTAATACAGTAACTAAATAACAAAATACCTATATTACACCACACTTTTCAAGAAAAACATTTCACAAAAAGAGAGCTGTTAATTTTCAAATGGTGAACACATATACTGTTAAAATTAAGCATTTGAACATTTTCTGGTAGTCAGAATTGAATCATGTACATCGTTCATATGATAAACTACACTTGTGGTTGCTCTACTAGGACACTCATGTGAATTTGAGGAGAACTTCACATTCGCTAAAAACAATGTTGGGACCAGTTGGTTAAAAGTTAATTAAATGGCTAAATAAATAAATAAAAAAATTCTGAGTAGGGTCATTATAGTTAAACTAAAACCATATTAAAAACATTTTTGTTACTTCAGAAAAAAAAACTTGCCAAGGAAACATCTCTCATTTTCATTTAGTTTAACTTGATGTACTAAAATAACTCAAAATAAAACTGAAACAAAAATGACTAAAACCCATATAGACATGTTTAGAAAAAAAAAACTAATGCAAAAAAATCCATAAAATTCCTAAAACTTACCAAATTCACAAAATTAATAAAAACTATAATATTATCTCATTGATACTATAATATCTTGTTCTGAAAAAGGTCTATCATAATTTGTTTGCAAATGCCACTTGCTTTACTTTTATATTTCTTCTTATATATTTATATTTAATTTTATCCAAAGCAAATTACAAAAGAGGGGCATCACAGGCAATTTAGCGTAATAGATAAATAATAATAATATATTTATATGCTATATTATATACTTTTACACAAAAAGTGTAAGAAATTAAAAAAAACGGAAGCAGAAGTCATATGCAATGCACAAATGAAAAACAATTTATTAAAACAGTCACCTTCTAAATTCTCAATGACTTCAATGTTGTTCAGTGCCATATTTAGATACTCCAGCTTCTTTAGTCTGCCCACATTTTCTGCATAAACAAAGTTAAAAGCATATGAATAGCCATGCATTTAGTTGGTGTATTCCCTCTGATATGCACAGGAATTTCTGCTTACCTATCTTAGGGATGAGGTTGTTTTGTAAGTAGAGGATTTTGAGGTCTCTGCACCACTTGTCGATATGCTCGATCCTCTCGATGTCCTGCTGATGAAGGGAAACCTCCTCCAAGGAAAAGATCTCCCCATTATTGTGTTCTGCTCTGCGGCGGATCAGATCCTCACTGACTGATCAGAAAGCGAGAGAAAGAGAGGATTAGTTTACCAACAGCCAAACCGCAAAACATTTAAGCTTATTTGTGAAGAATTATCATTTATTTAAAGAGGCATATAATACAATAACTGTTTTATTATAGGAATAAAATAAAATTGCCTTTATATTAAAAATAAAGTACTTACTGCGGACCATGACTTGCTCGCGCCAGCGTGTTATGCGTTGCTATAGATACGGGCAAGCTGCGGAAGCTCGTGCTTGTGTTTTCAGGCCTTTCCGTTGAAACATTGGAGCGAAAACCAGAATCGGAAAATCATTCAGTATTTATTTTGACAAAAACAGTCCTTATCTTCACCAGCACGATGTAATCATCATGACACACGCTTGAACAAGCAGTTAACGGCTTTTTAGCAACAAAACAGATGCATATTTGCGCTTTAGTTGCTCCGTTTATATTACATAAGTAGCAACTCTGCCACCTAGCGAATAGTGTGAACAATAACAGTCAAAGAAACAGACGATGCATATTGATTTTGAAGATTTTTTGAGATGCTGTGTGAAGGATATAACAGCATATTCTGGTTTGGGGTAACTGCATGTAAAAATGTAGTTACTCATTAAAAGTTATTTTAAAATATGTCAAAAAAAAATGACAGAATTGTCCAGAATTGGCCGTCAATTTTGGAATATTATATATATTTGTTAAATAATGTTTATATAGTATTCATAATATTTAGACCCCTATTTAATGTTAAAAATACTATATATAGTTGATATACATACGCGATAAACAGTAAATGATATATATGTGTAACAGTGCTCAAAAGAAATAACTGTTAAATTCATGCTAAGATTGGGACATCTCACCATTGGTTGTTTCGCCAGCATATTTGCATAAATTTGCATAATATATATATCGGGGTGGAGCTATGCGATCCACAGCACAGCAGAGCGTCGTATATTGTCGTATCCCTTGCAGCTGGTAAGCTACACTGATAATTGCCGTTATAACATTAAAATTGTTCATCTGTAGACACAAGTTCGATATATATATATATATATATATATATATATAAAAGTCACACAAGAATGTGTCTGATCCATTTGTTATCATTCTGATCAAATGTGTAATGTTTACAGATGTAACCAAGACTGTGAACTTAAAGTCTGTTTATTTTATTTTAAAGATGACAGAGCAACAATGGGTCTCTGTGTTTAGCCAGTCTTGGTGGTTTGTCCCAGGTACATGTTCTATGAAGTTGTATACTTATTTTGTGTTAGAAATCTTAACTTTAATCGACCTAATTATGAAGCTTTCTCGCACGTGATGCGCTGCATGACTGCGTCATCACAGTCAAGTGTAATATTTTCCCTCTAATGGTAATTCACTGTTTTGATGCCTTTTGTTAGAATGTGTTTCTCTATTGCCTCAGTGTTTCACCAATGTTTGTTTGTTTGTCCCACGTTCAAAAAAAGAAAGCCTTGAGTGACTGTCCTCCTGCTCCCAGCGTGATTCCTCCCACCCAGACAGAGTCACACAGGGGTATGTGTACTGTTTATCATGTATCCAGCAGTCCAAACTAACCTTGTGAGACTCCACAGCCTATACCACCAAGAGAATGGGGCGTAAACATATGAAATATCATCTTTTGTGTTCAACAGAAGAAAGAAACTCATAAAGGTTTGGAACAAGTGGAGGGTGAGTAAAGAGAACAAACCCTTTAAGTTCAAATCTCATGTGCCACAGAAGTTAATGTGAGTATTCTTCATAGTCCAGATTCAAATTATATTGGCAATATAGACAAGAATGAGAGACTTTTGAGAGTTGCCCAGGCAGTAATATTTATTGAATGAACTTTACCCAGTGTTACAGAGTGTTTTCTGTGGTAAAACAGAATACATCAGGAGAAAAACACACAATGTGAAATACACAACATTCGGGGAACTTTCATGACTCATATTAAAGGCTGATAAAGTAAAATATCTGATAGAAAACATTATACTTTTATTTATACTGTACTACTTGGTGTAATAACCATATTTGCCTTATATAACCTGTTGATAGTGGTTAACAGAGCAGACTAAGTGCTAGTTTGCTGTAGATTACAATATAGGTGTCTTTCAAAACCTTCTGTTGCAAAATTTACAGAAACTGTATAGATAAATGAACATGATAAACTACATTTATATAAATTGCTCTTATATACCAAATCTAAGAGAAAATGATTGTACATTTTTCCTGTCCTTTTGAAATACAACACACATAGTAATGAATCATTGAATGTAAAAAGTATTTTATCAATCTTGTGTGAAGACAGTATTATTAATATTGATTGGACTTTTACTGTCATTGATATTCATACATTTAGTTCTTATACTTTACAATCATTATTTTTTTTATTCGGAAATCTGGCATGTTATTTTAACAGAGACTTCAGAACATCTTACAGTTGCTGATTTACAGGTGCATCTCAATAAATTAGAATGTCATGGAAAAGTTCATTTATTTCAGTAATTCAACTCAAATTGTGAAACTCGTGTATTAAATAA